>CAUYON010084239.1:0-60631 GCA_963573935.1 Arctocebus calabarensis | reverse complement strand
TTTATTTTTTGGTAAGACAGAATTTATTCACAGAAAAGAATACAGAAAACATTAAGGCTCCTGGTAGAGGGAGAGAATTCTAGTGGGGAGAGAGAAGCTCTCTCCGTTTCTTTCCCAGTCTTTCCCCATCTCCTCCTTTAGACCTTTAGTCCCAGGGTATATATAGGTGTATGGGTTCCTTGGCCAGGAAATGAATGAATACAGTCCCTTCCACCAGGGGCAAGGTGAATGAATGTATCAATGAATGGATACAGTCCATTCATGGAATTGAGGCCTAGGAAGTTCTCCTAGGCATAGGAGATGGGGGTTCCACATTTAGTCCTAAGTGTGAAGTGAAGGAGACACCAAGGCACAGGTGTCACCTCAGCAGTTGTCCAGCCTTTTTGGCAATTGGAGCCTCTGGTGGAGGTTGGAGGTCCCCCTCCTTGCCTGTCCTCAAAGCAGTGATTAATTTTTTTTTTTTTTGAGACAGAGCCTCAAGCTGTCACCCTGGATAGAGTGATATGGCATCACAGCTCACAGCAACCTCAAATTCCTGGGCTCAAGCGAGTCTCTTGCCTCTGCCTCCCAAGTCGCTGGGACCACAGGCGCCCATCACAACACCCGGCCATTTTTTTTTTTTTGGTTGCAACCGTCATTGTTTGGCGGGCCAAGGGGCTGGATTCGAACCCGCCAGCTCAGGTGTACGTGGCTGGTGCCTTAACCCGTTGAGCCACAGGCACCGAGCCAAAGCAGTGATTAATTTTAAGTGAGGCTCTTAAGGTGGGCACTAATCAACTCTGTCTGGTGTCCTTATAAGAAAAGATTCAGACACACACAGAGGCACCAGGGATGCTCCCACACAGAGGAAAGGCCATGTGAACAGATCATCAGACAGTGGCTGTCTGCAAGCCAAGGAAAGCGGCTTCACGGGAACCCAAACCTGCTGCCATCCTGTTCTTGGACACCTCCAGCCTTCAGAACTATGAGAAAATGAATTTCTGTTGTTTAAGCCATCCAGTTTGTTGTATTTTGTATGCTGTGTCCCCATTTCCCATACACCCTATGCCTAGGTTTTACAACCCTAGCAAACTAATATAATCAATATTCATTTCTTCTATTGTTTTCATTTCTTCCCATTTGTTTCAGAATATGGTTATAAGCAGATAAATATATAAAACATATGTTGTTTAAAGAAACCTAACACTATCCTCTGTAGAATGAGACCATTTGAAGCCTCCTATGTATCCCTTCACCATCACAATCTCTCCCCTCATGCTTACCCTAAAGGTAACGGTCAGTAATTCATCCTTCAGACGTTCTGAATACTACTATTTCAGCTGCATGTTGCAAATATCTTCTCTCACTCTGAGACTACCTATTTATCTATGGCATCTTTTGATAAATCCAAGTTCTTAATTTTAATGTCCAATTTATCAATCTTTTCCTTTGGTGCCTTTTATATCCTGTTTAAGAAATCTTCCCTGACCCTAAAGTAATAATGACATTCTTCTATGCTATTTTCTAAAGCAGCGGTTCTTAACCTGTGGGTCGCGACCCCTTTGTAACAATGAAAATACATCGCGGCATTAGGAAGGTTGAGAACCACTGTTCTAAAGCATCTAAAAGTTTCATAAACTTTTCCTTTCACAAGTTACTAACTCATCTAGAATTGATGTCTATTTTTTTGTAAAAGGTGAAAGAAAAAGATTTGCATTTATTTTTACAGTATGGATATTCAATCATTCCAGAATGATTTATTTGAAAAGCTGTTCTTAACTTGGTGGTCAGAGCTTAAGTATCCAGACATGCATGAATTGGATTTAGCTCTCTATTCTGTTCCCCTAGGCTATCTGTTTATCTCTGTACCAATGATATACATCTTAGTTACAATGGCTTTGTTATACATCTCAGTAACTGGTAGGCCAACTTGTCCCATCTTGTTCTTTTGCAAGAATATTATACTATTGAATAGATAATTTGTATTTCCATAAAAATTTTAAAGTTAGATTTCCAAGTTACAACACACAGTAAGACATACATACATATATATATATTCACATACATGTATAACATATTCTCGTCATTAAGTTTTGTAAGTTTCCACCTAGAAATCTTTCACTTTTTTGGTCAGATTTAATTCAAGAATTTCCTGGTTTTTTATTCTATTATAAATGGCATTTGCTATTAATTTCATTGTCTACAGTTTTTTTATATAAAAATAGAATTGATTTTTAAAAAAAAATTATTCTGTACTCATACTTTTTAAACTTTCTCAAAAATCCAAAAGAATCCATGGATAAATCTATAAGAATCCATGGATAAAACTATCTACACTCTATCACCTATGAGTAATGATAGTTTTATTTCCATCAGCAGTTGTAACTTTTCTTCTCTTATCTTAACTGCATTGGTTAGAACTTCTAACACTATGTTTAATAACAATGGTGACAATGGGCACTGATGCCTTGTCCCCCAACTTGGAGGAAAAGACTTCAACATTTCATCTTAGCATGATATAGATGGTTGGATGTGCAAGGTTTTAATTGGGGCTGGGGGATTTTTGTATGGCTAAGAAAGTTCTCCTCTAGTTCTAGTTTGCTAAGAGTTTATAATAAGAATGGATACCGAATTCTGTCTTTGTCTTCATACACTGAGATGTTCATTTAAATTTTTTTCTAATCTATTAACGTGACAATGATAAAACATACTGAGTGACTGATTTTTTTTTTTTTCTGAGATAGTCTCATTATGTCGCCCTCGGAAGAGTGCGATGGTGTCGCAGCTCACAGAAACCTCAAACTCTTGGGCTTAAGGGGTTCTCTCACCTACGCCTCCCAAGTAGCTGGGACTCCAGGCACCCACCATAATGCCTGGATATTTTTAGAGATGGGGTCTTGCTCTGGCTCAGTCTGCTCTTGAATTCATGGGCTCAGACAATCCACCTGCCTCAGCCTCCCAGAGTGCTAGTATTACAGTCATGAGCCACCACACCTAGCCACTGAATGATTTGTAATGCAAAAATAACCTTTCATTCATAGAATAGACTCAACTTGGTCAGGATGGTTATATAGGGTGTCCATAAATAGACAATTATTTTAAATTGCACACGACTTTATGGACACCCTGTATTTAACTAGATTCAGTTTGCTAATATTTTCTTGAGGAGTTTTTCATCTATGTTCACTATTAGACTAGTCTATAATATCTTTTTAATTATCCTTAATAGGTTATGTACCCAAAACATAATAGACACATAAAATGAGTTTAGGAGTTTCCCCTCTTTTTTCCTATCCTTTGAAAGCCTTTGTACAAAACTGAAATTATTGTTTCTTTTCATGTTTGGTAGAGCTAGGGCACATTAATAAATCTGTGATTATTCCTTGCAGGGAAAGTTGTAACTACTTACTCACTTATGATTATAGAACTACCTGTGTTTCTAATTTCTTCTTAAAGCAATTTTCTTAAGATTATACTTGGTTTGAAGATCTGGATACTCAGTAAAACAAAGATGACAACTACTCAAACTGACCTATAGAATGGATATAATTCTAATAAAAGATTCCCCCGCAGTAGAGTATATGCTATACTTGTGGGAGTTTTTTGTTTTACTTTGTTTTGGTTTGTAGAAAGTGCTAAGCTGTTTCCATATTTCATAGGGGAAAAACAAAGAACAGTATAACAGCCTAATATGAAAAGAACAAGGAGGCAGTAAGGAAAGAAAATTGGTAAAATGGCTGCATATAAGGGGTCAAAGAAAATTTTTAAAAAAGTTAAAAATACTGCTCTACTGGATGACAATATTATAAAACTACAGTGTAACGACAGTGTAGTATAACCACCAGGGGAGACAAACAGACCAACAGATGAAAGAACAGAAACAGACACGTGTACGGATCCTGATATATGACAAAGATAGCACGGTAGATCAGGGGAGAAAAACTTTTCAATAAGTGGTGCTAAATTAATTGGATATTCATCTGTAAAAAAAAATGAAACCCCGACTTCCATCTCATAAGAATCACAAAAATTAATTCCAGTTGCAAATGTGTAAGACAGAAATATATAGTACCTACATTTAAGATAGAAAAAGATTATATAAATTGAACACAAAAAACAATAGACTCTTCAAAAAGAAAAAGATTGATAGGTGCATTAGAATTAAAAACTTCTGTTCAACAAAAATAACATTAAGAGAGTCAAAAGGTAAACCACAGAGTGAAAGGTATTTATTACTTAGATAGTCAAAAAAGGGCTCAAATCTGAAACATCTACCATCACCAAGAAAAAGTCAAATTGGCAAAATACTTAAACAGGAACACCACTGAACAGTTTATTCCTATGATCCATAAATACGTGAAAAGCAGCCCACCACCATTATATGACAGAGATATACAGAATATGAAAATATCCTTATTAATTTCAGAATAAAAGTAAACTCTTAAAATACACATAATAAAACACAAAATAAAATTCAGTTATGGGTGGCCTATGAAAGGAGAGGCAAAAATATGTCAAATAAGATATAGAAAAAAAGAGAGTGGGAGTCAGACTGTCTCTCTGACCACATCTACTACTTTTTTCTTTTTTTGGTTTTTTTTTTTTTTGGCTGGGGCTGGGTTTGAACCCACCACCCCTTTGAGCCACAGACGCCGCCCTCTACTATTTTTTTCTTGGCTCATTTTGATCCAACTGCATTGGCCTCCTGCTTTTTCTCAAGTTTATATAGCAAACTCACCATAGCAGGGCTGCTGCATTTGTTCACCTCAGGGAACTCTTTCCCCAGTTATCCATATGCTTCCTCCCTCACTTTCTTCAGGTTTCTGCTTAAATAATATCTTTTCAGAAATTTTTCCTTGACCAACGGAGTCAGCGTGGTCAAGGAAATACAAAAATACAGAAAATCCCAGTATTTCCTATCTCCTTGCCCTATTTTATTTTTTCCACAGTACTTCTCTTTTTATATGTTTATTTTTTTCAGTTATTAATTGTCTCTGTTAGCTGTATGTAAGTTTCTTGAGGCTGGGACTTTTGCCCATCTTGTTTAGTGACAAATTCCTAGAACTTAGAATGGGGTCTTGCTCATAGCAGGTATTCAATATTTATTGAATAAATGAAAATGAAGAAAAAAGTTGGACAAAAGAACAGAGTCTCTACCTCCAACATGTGAAAATATAGAGAATACTACTTACAAAGACTGTTACCCACATGTAATAGCAGAAATAAACACAGAAAAAGAAACACATGAGCAAAATATATAAAAACATAGTTATGTCCTCATGCACAAACGAGTAAAGGGCCAGTTACATGAAATAATATTTCTATATTCTTATCTGATAATCTTTTATAAATATAGCATCTAAAATTTGAAAAAAAACTTACAAAACTAGGCATTGGTAGGTGCATCACCTCTTGATGCAAGGTAAATGAAAATAAGCCCTGAGTCAGATTTGGTTTCTTATGATCCAGTAAGCAATTCTTCCAATACCTGGTCTGTAAATTTCCTGAGATTTTTTCTTTTTGTAATCTTAGCTTCCATCCTAATCTCAATATAAATTTTAAGATTATCTCCTATACCTTATGGTTTCTAATAACCATACCCATTACATAAGTGCAAGTTCAAGGATGCCCCCTTCTCAATACCACCTCCTACCTTCCGAGCTAACTCCCTTGTAGACTATTAATGGAAATTCTCAACCTCAATGGGACCTCCAGTTTTTTGACCCAACCACCATTTCACTGCCCTCCCCCACACAGTCAACTCCCTACTTGTTTCTATTCCATGGTCCATTATTATAATTTCTCTTCCAATGCACCATCAACTTTCCTGACCTGCTTTCTCACCGTTGCCTTCTTCTTGCCTCATGGTCTGCTCCTTCAACACCTTTCTGGTTCCTTCTCACCTTTCTGACTTTTAAATTTAAGAATGTCCACATTTTGCTCTTCAGACCTCTTGTATTCCTTACTCACATTACTCTACAGGAAATCTGCAAACAGTTTCTGAACCATTAAATACCACCTTTATGCTGAATGCTGCCAAATGTACACACCTACCTCAGATAACTACAATGAAATCCAGATTCCTGCATCTAAGTGGTTAGTTACTATCTGTTCCTGGATGTCAAAAGACAAAGTAAACATGAATAAAACCAAAATGTTTAACTTCTTCCTAAAACTCACTCTTCTTTCAGACTCTCCTATGTCGGTAAATAGTTACTCAACTCTTTCAGTTGTTCAGGCCATGAAATCTTAAAATTTTCCTTTACTTTTCACTTTCTATTTCATATTACACATCCAAACCATTACCAAATCCTGTTAGCTCTCAAACTGTGATGAGCCACTTCTCAACAATTCCACCACTACCATAATCATCTCATGCTTGGAGTGTATTTTAGTAGCCTAGTAACCAACCTTCCTGTTGTCATCCTGTTCCTTGGTTTATGCTTCACAGCAATAAAGAGTTTTCTTTCTCGAATGTCAATAAGATTATGTAACAGCTGAAAAGCTACCACCCTTAAACAGCTTCCAAAAGTCCCAACCACTAAACATCTTAACAAAACAAGGTCTTCCTCTCCAATCTCAGCCCTCACTGCTCTCAATTCATGTCCTGTAACTCTCCAACCCACTCTACTCAGCATAGTGTTCCTTGAACATATCAAGCATTCTCCTACCTCAGGGACTTGGCACTGGTACTCCGCTCTCTTAGAACGCAGTCTCTGCTCAAGTGTCATTATGAAAAAGACCTTCCTGGACTACATTTTCAATGATCACTCTCCATCCCTATACCCTACTATATTATACATCATAATTCTTATCTTGTTTACCCTACATTTTTTTATTGCTTGTCTCCTGCAAGTAGAATGCAAGCTCCTTGAATGTAGGAACTTAGTTTTAATTCATTGCTGCATCCTCAGAGCCTAGAAGAGAGGCCAGGGCACATATTAGGCACTCAGTAACATTTACTGAATGACTAAATAAATGTTCTTCACAATTTTTAAAAATAAACTATAGTTTACAAATACTACATATAAAATTATAACGGTTTTTCTCTCACTCATTATAAAGCATTCTATTACTTAAAAGTAGTTTCCTGTGTTTTATAAACCTCGTCTGGAAAATAACAATATGTGATGTGTTTGTGCTCTTCCTCCTGCTGAAGGGCTTCTCAACCTCAGCTCTGAAACTTTAGGCTGGGGAACATTTTGTTGGACTATCTTATGCATCGCAGGATGTTTAGCAACATCCCTGGCCTCCGCCTGCCAGATGCCAGCAGCATTCTGCTAGTTGTGACAACCAAAATGTCTCTAGACTTTACCAATGTCCCCTGGGCAGGATGGGGGGGCAAAGTCAGTCTCTCTCTCTCTCTCTCTCTCTCACTTCCCCATTGAGAACCACAGGACCAATGGTGGGAAGGGATTTTGCTTTTTCTGTTGTTCAAGAATGGAAACAGCTTAGGTCACATTTGAGGTGTCTAAAATGTACAGATCTGAATTTTCAATAAGACTAAAGAACCAACTTTATTTATATGCTGGGGGCAGGTTCATGCAACAATTACTCTTGCATTAAAATAATAATTTTAATTTATGACTTGGCACCTGTAGCTCAGCAGCTAGGGAGACAGCCACATAAACTGGAGGTGGTAGGTTCAAACCCAGCCTGGGCCTGCCAAACAACGACAACTACAACAACAAAATATCTGGGCGTTGTAGCGGGTACCTGTAGTTCCAGCTTCTTGAGAGGCTGAGGCAAGAGAATCACATAAGCCCAAGAGTTTGAGGTTACTCTGAGGTATGATGCCACCATACTCTATAGAGGGGGACTCTGTCCCAAAATAAATAAATAAATAAATAATTTTAATTTAATTCTAAAATGAAATCCTATTATATCTGTATGGTTATCAGTACTTTTTAGAACAGATCATTGCCTGAATTCTAAAATATAGGCAAAGAAATTACAGCTTATTAGTAATTAGTAATAATATATTCCCCTACATACTTTTTCAATCTTATTATCCTAATAGACATTAATATCTAAAGGGGAAAAAAATCACTATTTATACCCCTGTAATGGTTATCACTGAGTATTCAGAATTATGCTTTAAATTTTACTATAATTATGAATGCAATTATCTTACAGAGTAAATTTCACTGGCACCCGATTGCCAGGTTCATAGCTAAGAATGAAATATTTCAGAAAAAATTGTCTGCCTTACCTTATTTTAGCACTATAATTTTTTAAAAGTTGTAGCAATTCAGTAAGAAAACAAAACAAGATAACATATTTTCTTGTTACATTGACCATTTACTACAGTGCTATAGTATTTGTAAAAGAATGAGATAACAAAATTGCTGTCAGGCTAATGTTTAAATTTAGCCATTTAAACTCACAGTGACTGAAACAGTCTTATAAAGAAATAAAAACTTCTATATCTTCTATGCTAATACCATAATATTCATAACTAGTTGACTATATAAACACATTTAATGAGGAAATATATGCAGTTAATTTGGTATTGCAGAACCAGGTCAAGATTTATTTTCTGTGTTCCATCTGTCACTAAAAGCATAGTGATAATTGTTAGAATAATAGACTCCTTATTTCTTTACAAATATAAACTATACATCTGACATTATTCCTTTTAAGCAAAAAAAAAAAAAGTGTTACTATAGGACAATTATTTTTACTAGCATTCCAGAATATATGAACAGAAAAGCCCAATTATTTTCACATTAGCATTAAAAATAACGCTCATCTCTTATAAATCTAAATTCTATGATACTGTTGGTTGTTTCAGACTACTCTTTCCCAAAATACAAAAAGCTAAATATATATTTCAGAATTTTATACATTCTTTAGCGAATACAATAAATAAAACAAATGATCTTCTAGATATTAATAAAACAATGATTACTAAGTAAAGCCTAAAATACTTTTTTTTTAATACTTTTTAATAGTAGAAATACCCAGGCACATTTAAAACTGATTGTATGAAAAGAAAAAAATAAATCATGAAGAGATTCACCAATATTTAAAGCTGTCTGCAACCAAGTCTGCTGGCTATTTCTATTCTTTGCTAGCCAAAAGGCTAGGCGAATAATTCTGTGGCACAGTTCTGCATCAAATCCCTAGCAACACTATTAGATTATCAGCCAATTGGAATAATAATAATGTATCTTCCTAGAGAAGAGTTGGCTGGGCTGCTAAACATTATTCATTTTCCTCTTTAGAGTATTGCAGCCTGTCCTTTACTGAAATTCTTTCTCCTCTCTTCCCTTTCTGTCATCCCCTGCTCTCATAACCATTAATGCAGTTAGTATATTAGTTTTTGCCCTTTACATAAAAGTAAATATGAAATAATTAGAAATTATCTAAATTTATTTCATATAAAACAATTTAAAAGTTGTAACTTTAGAACTAAAGTGGTATGCCACAATTAGCTGTATAATCTCAGATGCTGATGGCCACAGTTAATTGTTTTTAAAAAACCTATAATTTCCCATGTAGTGAAACTGCAAGCATTGTCTACAATATCTTGATTTCCAGAAGGTATATATTTTCAAAAGTACTTTTAACCTCTTATAACACCTTTCAAAGATATTCTTGTCATTCTTTATATTAGACAACTACTAAAACTGGGTTGTGTTAATGAAAAATGAAAATAGCAAAGATGAATCCACCCATCAGGAGAATCACTGAACTTTCTCTGAAAAGCAGGTTTTATGGTTTGTTAGTATTTTTTAAATCCATATTTAAAATTAAAAATAAACAGTGCTTCAATAATATTGCTAAAAATTTTCTTGAAGAAACCATGCAAAAAGTAGCATTGAATAGGATATAGTAACAGCAAGAACATGACTTAGGAACAAACAGAAATGGGCCCAAATCTTACCTGTGGCAAGCAGTCATTCTGTGACTGAATAAGTTATTGAACCTCTCTGAATCTCAGTTACTTTACCTATACAATAGGAATTATACTATTTATCCCCTCAGGAATATTTCCAATGAGTAGACATTTTCTGTTAATCCAAATAATAGACAAATCCAGGATACTATAAAAATCATGAAAATATGACTATAAAATACTCATGGATCAACATATAATACAATTAAAAAGGGATCCTCTTTAAATATAGTGATACTCCCTTTAAGTTTAATTAAAAAGCTACAATTTTCTAGTACTGGTTTTGGGAAACAACCAGCATGTAATAAAATGAAATATATTATTATAATTTAACAACATATTATGTGAGTAGGCATTTGCTCATAAACATTTAAAATAGCTATGTGAAATAGTCAAATATGGATCTTGGTCAAAGTTGAAAGTTCATTTGCTTCAATAGCCATCTATTTCATGTCAAATCATTCCCCAGTCTACAGGTTTTTAAATCTCTAGAGTGATTTTCATCCCAATTACTTAAAGTAAGACATCAGTTTCAAAAGAAGTCTTAAGAAAAATTTAACATTATGCTAGCATCATAAATGCAAATGAACCTCAAACTGATTTAATATTTAACATTTGAAAAATTTCTCCAAACATCTCGAAATTTATAATCTTTATTGATTTTTTATTCAAACAATAACATGTAATTTAGCCCCATTTAATTAGAAATTTATCACTCAAGTTTCTGCAGCTTTTCCAAATATGCATTTTGTTCTACACTAACTGAGAATTCAGGGATTTTTTTAGTTACTGATTTCAGAGAAGACAGTAAATACTAATTCCTTTTAGGTTGGTAGAACGTCTTTAGTATAAGATTCAGAATATAAATCACTATCTACAGCTTAAAAAATAAATCCCAAATTTGGGCACTATTCATGATAAACTATAAAATCCTTATCTCCTACACTTCATAGGCCTTCCTTCCCTCATAAAAGAATAGTCAAATATTTCCTCAAAACTTCACATGTAAAAACATAAATCTTTGAACAGCTATAATATCCATATATATCCATACATGGACATTTTAAGAGTAACTATAAAGAAAAAAAATCAATGGCATTAAAACAATGGGGCAATTGGAAAGAAGTACGAACAATATAGTGCAGAAATAAACTCTCCTGAAAATAGGAGAAGAGTGAAATGAAAGAAAATCAGGCTCCTGATCTGTTCATCTCCCAGAATTTATAAACAATCTGCTTTCTCTCAACTCTCTCTTTTCCATAACGATAACCATAACATACCAATTGTCTACTGAACACAGGTTAAATCCCATTATAGCAATGGTCAAAGGGCAACTCATTTTTTTTTTTTGACAAAATACATTTTTTTAAAATAATTTTATTAAATCATAATCGTGTACATTGGTGCAATCATAGGGCAGAATGTGCTTCGTATACAATCACAAATATTTTGATCGTACTGGGGGCAACTCATTTTTTTCTTTAGTTTAATGAGTAAATATTTTCACCTAAAAATCAAAAAAGGGAAAACAAAGTCAACACTTTCTTTTCTGACCCAGAGTATAAGCACTCAGCTCTGGAATGTAAAGATAGGCTAGAAAAGATACTATGCTGCCATCTATCTACCTGAAAGTGTATAAAGAAAAGGCAAACTAAAGCTTTTACTTCAGTCTGGCTGACAGAAGAACACAAGGTCAAAGTCCATGTCATACTTTAACTGCGTCATTATGCCCACAAGAAGAAGGATGGTAATCATTAATACACTCTCCAAAGATAGTTAGGGATGTTTGGAGATCTTATTTCATATCCTAAATAATAGAAAGGATAACAAAGTGAATGAATGATGTTTCTGACAGCCAGCCAGCCAGCCAGCTTTATACACATAATTAAGAGTTGGATATAGTTTTTTATTTTTTTTCTTTTAGAGAAAAATGAAAGTAATGTGAGGAAAGACTTATAAAAAAAACTGAGGCCAGACTGTTTGAAGAATATTCCACTGTAAAACATTTTTTTAATGTCAATGGTAATAATGGTGCCTCTTATACTGAAATTATCAGTAAATATTTTCTATCTTTATTAAAAAACACAATAAATGCCACCTTCAAAGTGCATTTCTTACTTGCTACAGTAAGAAAAGTGTTTTATTATTTAGCCTTGGAAATATTTGCTATAAAGTTGGAATTTTCTAACACATTGACCTTAAAAGCAATTATTCCAATTATTAACTCAAGTTTTTTGTTTTTTTCTGATCCAGCAATGACTTCCTTCATCTCTCTATTTGGTTAATCTCTACCTAACCTATAAAGTCCACCATGAGCCTCATTCCCTACCTTCTCAAACCTGATGGGTACAGAAGTTTTGCACAGCACAACTCCACAGGATACCATTTTCATAGACTATGATGTGAATGTTACCTCCTGGGGTTGTGCAATTAGGCAGTAATGATTAGAATCACCTGGGAAGAAATTTTTAAACAAAATGCTATTTCCATTGATACCTATGAGAGAATAATTTTCATGAGACCAACTTTCTCACCAAGAACACTATTAAAAGCCAGATAAAATCCCATTAATTAATAAGTAAGCAGCTCTTTGAAGATACTGGAAAATAGCCAAACTATCAAGAACTTAAAAGGCCAGGATCTCAGAGAGAAGAAATGCATTAAGGTGAGCCCTACTTTCTGCACTGCTTTTTACCTTAAGGTACTTGCCAACTAATAGCAGTACTGGATGAAAGGCCAAGTAGAATTGTATGCTCAGAGCATCCTCCAATTTCACAGGGCCTGGGAAGCAATAACTGCAGGGCACAATCCACAATTAACACCTCAGTTTTTGAGCTGAGACCCCCCCCCCAAAGGACTACACCCTAGGAGAAAGGCAAACTGAAACTAGTCCTTCACAAAGACAAATCCAACCACCATAAATCCTTACAAGGTATCAATAAATGCAATAAATGTCATCTTCCAAAGAATTGCTATATTAAGACTAATGTTCTGTTATTTAGCATTAGAAATACTTATTCTGCAAAACCTTGGTTGAATTAAGATAAGCCTTCTCATAGCTTTTCCAAAAACAAACAAAAGAGTAAATCATATATAAAGAAAGAAAAAAAAATACATCAACTAGATTTCCTACAGTTTGTCATATAAAAGGCCCACTCTGCAATAAAAACTTAGCAGGCATATTAGACAACAGAGTAAAATATTTTAAAAATTCAGGCATATCAGAACATAGGGTAAAATAGTAAAACCTCTATAAGCTGACTACACAAGAGACTGTTAACAAACTGGTCAACATAGGGAGGTGATCAACATAAGGAACTAAGCCTGCTGCACTGATACATACACGTGGTGCATGTCCAGTCTATAGAAATTAGGTCAACTTAAGGAAGTCGTCAATGTAGGGAAGTGGTCAACTATGGAGGTTCTATTATATTTAGAAACTAAGGAATAGGAAAAAATCAACAGGAAAACACCCACAAGGAGATCTCAAAATTGAAGTTATCAGATACAGACATTAACATAACTTTGATCAAAATGTTAAAGGAAATAGATAACAAAATGAAGAATTTCAGAGAAGTGACCTATGGGGCGGTGGGGCAGAAATCAAATGAAATTCTAAGAGTGAAAAATACAACAAGTGAATTAAGAACTCAATAGAAGAATTTAACAGCAGATTAGATAAGCAAAGGAGCTGATTAGTCAACCAGAAGAAAAGAATGAAAAATATATGCAGTGAACTAAAACCTCAAGTACATATAATTAGACTCACAGAACCGCGAGATAAAAAGTTGGGAAAAAAATTTTTGAAGTGACATTTCATGATTTAAGAATGACATTAGGTCACAGATTTAAGACATTACAGAAATTCTCCAACAGGAAAAGTACAAAGAAAACACCACTGAAGCACCCCACAGAATCATAAAATAAATGCTAAAATAAAAAGACAAAGAAGCAAAAAAACCCAAGAAAGGAGCTACAGAAAAATACACATTTCAATGGAGTACCAATAAGACCAACAACTGACTTTATAGCAGAAATGATAGAAACTATGAGACAGTGGAATAAAATATTTTTAAAACTGAAAGAGAGTAACTGTCAACCTATAATTCTGTTCAAGTAATAGATTCTTCAAATATTAAGAAGAAATGAAAAAAATTTTCAGGTGAATCAACACTGGAAAAAATTGTTCTACAGACTTGTACTGAAAGACAGAAAAAAATAAGCCCAGAAATGGCTTAAAAATGTATGAAGACATGAAGGTCTAGGAAAAGCAATGACATATGGACAACTCAAAATGAATATTGACCTTATTTAACATATAACATACGTAACATTACAACACATAATGTATAAGCAACAATGTCTTGTCATGTGATTTAGTTCTGCATCTATTTTATATCCACGATACCAAAGATGATGATCACAGCGGGTATTCTAAAGCTATTGCATTCATTTGGTGGGCAATGTGAAAGTAGTAATTTATATCAGACTGCAAATATATCAAGGAAAAATGTTTTCATTCCTGGAAAAAATTATAAAAAGAAGAATAAAAGAAAAGCCATCACAAGGAAAAAACTGAAAATTTTTTCTAAGTTGAAAATTCCAAGGCAGGCAACAAAAGGAGAAAAATAGCAGCAAAGAACAGGATGGTTAAATAAAAAATAAATAGAAAGATGACCAAATTAATGCCAGTTACACTAAATAAAAATGGACTAAGTATTTCAAATTGAAAGACAAAGAACAAATTGAGACATAAGAACTAAAAAAGGTTGAAAGGAAAAAGAAAAAGTTATACCATGAAAACACTAGACAAAACACAGCCATTATAGCTAACCTGATAGGAAAAATGATACCCACTTTAAAATAAGAATCATTAATAGAAATAAACAGGTGCATTTTATAATGATACAAGTTGTCTATCCACCATGAAAACATAACAATTCTAAGTTTGTATGCACCTAGGAATACCACGTGAAATTCTCAATATCTAAATCAATAAAATAACTAGCATTCATTTTAATGTATAGTGAGTGACTGAAAATTTGTTTGCTTCAGATCCTAATAAAAGTACGGTCTATATAAATGATAAAATACTTCCTCCAATTTTAGTTATGATTCTGATCCTAGAATTTAGCTTTATTCTAAAAAATTTAGGAAAAATGCTGCCAATAAATTTCTGGTTATGTATTTAAATTCATCTAACAAAATCATCTTTTCTTTTCCTGGGAAACATCATGGTAAAGCCCTTTTCTTCATATACCTAACTTGATAATGTGTGAATCACTTCATTCACACAAAGACTATTATCTTAAATAGATATGCAGACGATCTTGGAAATATCATAACATATCTTGAGTTTCCCATTCATCACCCCTAAGATGATGGCAATTATAAAACCACCACACTTAAAACAACAAAGACACTATAAGGCTTAACAGACTAAAAGAACAATTACTACTCAGCACTATTACACATAAAAAAACTGTCAGATCCCTAGAATTATTATAATTTACTACTTATTACTAAAGTAGCTTTAATTACAACAAATATCAGTTAATTATTTTTCATTTGGTAATCCTATTGACTAACATTATTATGAAGACTGCAAACAAAATCATCTGCATTGCTTCTACAATTGCTCTAAAGAAAATCCAGTTACTTTTCAAAGTCCAAGTTGTATTCACTTTTTATATATTATCTTCCTAGTATTTTAAATCTTGTAATAAACTTTTACTATGTTGCTAGTCTTTTTTTTTAACATTCAGTATGAATGCAATACACACACACAACGTATATATAGAGAGTGTATATATATTCAAATATAACCTATAATCAGTTTCTCCATTTAAAAACTGATTCTTTCTCTCACTTCCAATAGTATTTCCGGTTTCTATCACTCATTTGGAAAGGCTAATCAGTTTGTATTTTCAAATGTCTTAATTCTTCAGTTAAGCATTATCATCAAATCCTTATTTGATTATTGGGATTTCCCTAGTCAAACATCAATCTCCCTGTAATAAGCAGTTACTCTAAAATGGTCTATAAATTGTTCCAGAGAAAATTGCTCCCTTCTTCCGTGAGATTTCACTAAAATCAAATTTAAAGTAAGTTTAATGTCTATCGTATATGAGGTACTTGAACATATATTACCTCATTCAATCACAGTACTAACCACAAGTTACAACTCAGGCTCAACAATTTGTGAAAGGTTATAATGTAATAAGAAAAGCCGGGTTTTGATCCCAGGTGTGCCTATTTACATAGCCACGATCTCTCCACTATCAGCTTTTGAAAACATAACAAAGTGCCAGATAATTAATATTTTAGGCTTTGCAGACCATACAGTCTCTCTCACAACTACTCAACTCTGCTGCTGTAGCATAAAAGCAGCCACGGACAATACACAAACAAATGAGAGTATCTATTTTCCAGTAAAACTTTATTAACAAAAACGGGAAGAAGGCTGAATTTAATCCAAAGCCCATGGTTTGCCAATCTCTGCACTACATTACAATGTGTTGGCCTATATAAATTATAAAATACTTTCTTTTGAAAGCCTCTGTTAATTTTTCACTAAGACCACGACATTTTCTTTCCCTCACTTTTTAAAAAAACTATAACCTCAGTCCTACAAGTTCCAATTTTATTTTAATGCTTTTCTTATTAGGCTCAATTATCTGACAGGTTACTCCAGGAAATATGTACAATCTTTTACATTTTCTAACTATAATATCAATTATATTAGAAATTAAATCTATAAATAAGATAAAATATCTCTAAAACTATAGTACTAGCACAGCAGTTCTCAACCTGTGGGTCGGAACCCATAGGAACTGCTTTAAAGGGCTGCGGCATTAGGCAGGTTGAGAACCACGGTACTAGAATGTACTATATTCTCATCATGAAAATGTTAAACACCTATTTTTAAAAATCTCCCTTTGGAATTTTTTTCAGTCATTAGTATCTAATTTTAATTGCTCAATAACCATAACCACTACAAGGCCTCATTAAAATATTAAGCAAAGCCAACAATAGCAAATATCCTCTTTTGATTATTCAAAATAATCATGTATGCTTAAAAATATGAATGCATGAAACTTTCATCTCAAAAGGAAACTGTAAGTACCACCATTAACTTTATTTTTCAATATAAAATATTTAAAGAGCTATAAACTGGTATAAATAAGAAAAATTTCCTTCTTCATCCTTTTCCCCCACCTCCCAACTTGCACCCTTACGTGGATACTTACACATTCTCTGCTTCTTTCTCTCTTATACACACATACACACGCACACAGTATTCTACAAAACACAATCTCAGTCCAAATAAGTGCAAAAAATATAACAGTCAAAAACATACAAGATCAGCTTGAAATTCCCAGCTCTACAGTAAAACCAGCTGAATAATCACTTTGCAGCGCTTTGTGGCTCTTATTTACTTCTATTAGTCTCTGTTTTCCTCATTCTGAGGTGGAAGGAAGAATGGTACCCACCTTGTACGGTTGTTTTGGCCATTAAAGTGAGAATGACAATAGCATTCTGGAGATGCCCATAGCATAGTATCATATAGTCAAGGAATCAAAAATTCTATTTGATGTTATCACCACCACCACTATTACCATTTGGGGCAAGTATTAACATCTACTGAAGTTCCTCTACAATATGGGAAAACATTGTCTCAAATGGTATATACACAAGGATAACTTTGTAAAGCATCCTGCAAATTCATCTTTTTATTATTGTTAAAAGTCGGGGGTGGCGGTAGTCCTCTTTCTCAAGAACATAACTGTTTCCTTGAAAGCCTTTAAAAATTAAACTAATTCTGCTGGGCATGGTGGCTCATGCCTGTAATCCTGGCAGTCTGGGAGGCTGAGGTGGGCCAATTGCTGGAGTTCAGGAGTTCAAGACTAGCCTGAACAAGAGTGAAACTCCATCTCTACTAAAAGTAGAAATACTGAGGCAAGGGGATCACTTGAGCCCAAGACTTTGAGATTGCTGTGAGCTATAATGATGCCATCGCACTCTACCCAGGGCAACAGAGTGAGACTCTGTCTCAAAATAATAATAATATAATAAAATAAAAAATAACACACAAGAAAATAATTAAACTAATTCTATGTTTTTATTATAGAAAAAAATAGAAGTTAACACTTTCCTTTTGTTTTTCATCATTTTATGTATTTTTAAACCAAGACACATATATTAAAAGATAGAATATGTTGATTTCTAAAGAAATCCACTAATAAATAATCATAAATGCATTTGTTTACAAGGGAACATTAGACTAAGATCTACTTTCTCAATCCAAAAGTACTTTTAAATTCAACAATTTGGGGGTTTAGTTTTTAATCTTTTGTACTTAAAGGAATCACATGTTAATAACTAGTACTATAGCTGTGCTAATGTTAGTGGATATAAACATTTCTTACCAAATTACGCTTTTTTAGTGGAAGAAAATAATAATAGTGGCAGAAAGAAAACATCAGTGCGTAGGAAGTAAGAAGTTCAGTGTAGAAACACAATTGCAGAAAAAGCCAATGATTATCTTCACCAACACAATTATTAATCCTGAAGAAAAAAATGAAAAAGAAACAATATTTTAAACTTTAATGAGATGTTCATTTCAGGATCTGGAAGATAAACATAAATACAAATGACTTCGCATACGCTTAACTTTCTGGAAACACACTGAAGCCAGTCAAACCTAAAAGAACCCTACACAAAGAAAACATAAATACATCTTGTATCTGTAAAGCATTACTTTACAAAAGAAGTCCATGTATATGATACCCCTTCAATTCATAAGAACCTCAACCCCGTTCGTTAGGTTAGAAGAGTGGATGGTAGTCTCCTTATCACACTGATAACGGAAACAAAAACAAAAGAGTTAAGCCACCAGCCAGGAGACGTACAGGTATTAAGTACAGGGCCAAGATAGCGAGAACTCTCTTTTCCTGTACGTTAATCTTCCATATGGCATTCTAGCTGTGGACAGCAATTTGAATGCTCTAAGTAAAACAGCGTAAACTTGCCACTCTGACCTAACTGATTAGCCTTCACATCTTTTTTTTACTTTAAAAATCCTAGCTGCTGAAAATAAAATGTATTCAAAAGTATCTATGAACACTTAGAGCCATACTTCCACTGATACAACAGTGAATTACAGGAAAATGGATTAATGCTATAATCCAAAAATTTTTAAGGCCACTTTAAGCAGAGTATTTTATTGTTCCAATTCATTATACTCAAATTTTCAAAGTATTTTAAAATTCTAGCAAAAAAACCCCTAGCTCAAAACTACAAATTACCTTCCTTAAGTGTTTCATTTCAAAATGGCATTGAACTGTCACTAAAAAAAAGAAAAAGATTTATAACAGGCCCCAGTTCTAACCTAAAATTGTTCTTTTTAAAGTGTGTCATCATACTATTTTTTAAACTTAAGCACAGAAGTGAAATGAAAAATCTTGCAGAGGCATGTCCTAGACTTAAGGACACGTGCTCTGAAAACAAGAAAATTCTACTGTTTTGTTATCTGCAAGGAGGGCAATAAGAGAAGTGGGCTTGTGTATGCTCAAAAGTGCTCCTTAACAGCTGTGGCATGAAAGATGACTTGTCCTTGTCTTATCCTTCCTGTCCCCAAAAGTCTGAGAAACAACTGCTCTGATTACAGCATTCTTAACCAGAGAACTGTACTCAATCTCTTAATATGTTAAGATTCTTTCTATAACATTTAAGCTACTTAGAATGTTCAGAGCAAGAAATACAGAAAACTGAGAAATCTGAGAATTAACCTCCAAATGTAAAGCACTTAAGATACCGCAGTTTCTCAAAACATCAAAAATTCTCCTTGCTTCCAATTTAAATGTTTTATTTCCCTTACCCTCTGAACAGCTCAGAGGTGCTCCATTAGGAAGTTCATTCATGAACATTCTTAAATCTTTTTAGGTCCCTTATCTACCCTCATTTGTGATCTTCCAATCTTTTACTCTCCCTTCCCTTCTACCAAAGTTGACTAAAAGTGTGAAAGCAAAAAGGCTAGAAACAGAAATCATACCAGTGTCAGAAGTCAGGTTAAATACCACTTTACTTGGTAACCAACAAGGCCATATCCCTTAAAAATAAACAAATAATCACTAGTCTCTACAAAACATTTCCTAGTGGATTGTCTTTTTAAACCATTGCATTCTTTTGAAAGGAAGCATAAATATACAACTGTACCATAAACATTTGTGGTTTTAGTTAATCAGAAACACTTATATAAAGAGATCAAAATTAAGTTTTTCGGTGTATTTACCACTTATCTGAATACATGTTTTATCTAACTTTTTAAACTATATTACTATTGTGATGGAAAATAGACCACTGAGCTTTCACTTGGGAATTAATCTATTTAAATGCAAGGCACATGTTTTGAACACCAACTCTATGTCATATTCTGTACTATCTGGTTGACAGATTTAGACGATTTTTTAAAATTTTTCTACAGTAACAAAGTGCTCTTATCTAAAATGCTCTTATATTTTCCTAATCTCAGGATTTCACCTTATATTTAAGTAATCAGCTTAAAAATCAAATTTCTACTAAAAGTTTAGTAATTAGGCATGCTATCAAAATAAGTTATCAAAAATAAGGGAAATTCTAAATTGATTAGCATTATTAGACAAAGATAAATTCTGCATAAATCAGCTTTAGATAAATGTAGTTATAAATTTAAGAAGCCTATTATGGGAATGGCACCCATAGCTCAGTGAGTAGGACACCGACCACATACAGGTTTGAGCCAGGCCCAGGCCTGCTAAACAACAATGACAACAGCAACAACAAAACAGCCAGGCATTGTGGTGGGCAGCTGTAGTCCCAGCTAATCAAGAGGCTGAGGCAAGAGAACTTCTGAAGCCCAAGAGTTTGAGGTTGCTGTGAGCTGTAACGCCACTGCACTCTACTGAGGGTGACACAGTGAGACTCTGTCTCAAAAAATAAAAAAAATAAAAGAAGCCTATTATGCAGTTAACTTTGTATATACACATACACGTGTGTACAAACAATACTATATATGTGTATATAGATCTGTTTGTAAAGTGCTATGCTATACCAGCTTAAATATTTATACAGAGATCCAATGCTAAGAAAACAGAATTAAATACAATATCTTCTTCACAGATTTTTGTGACAGCTTTGAAATGAGATACAATACAGAATCCTCACAGCATTTGTTCTTAAAAATTCTATTTCTCAACTGAACATTTTCTTTAATATCACAAGAGAGCCCCCTATTGACCAAAAATGTTAGGAGTTTAGTAAAATCAGCAAATTACTACTTATGTACATCCAACATGCATGCAATGCTAATACACATTGCCAGTAAACAGACTTTAAAAGGCTTAAGGGGTGACATGAAGGTTTATCAGGGTATTTGAAATATGTTATTAATTAAGAAAAATGGAAAGGGGATAAAAACACTTGGATGTAGATGGTTTATCATGACTAGAAATAGCTACTATTTACATACTTCCTACTTGTCATACTGTACTAAATGTTTTACGTACGTTGCCTCATTTAACACAAGCACATTAGTCCTTTAGTATATTTGGTTGCATGTTAATTCTCAGTTTTCTACTCAAATTTTTTGTTGTTAGAAAAGACAGGATGTCCGTGGAAAAATAACTTTGGGAGTTGACAGAACCATCTGATCAAATATAGATATCCTTATTCAGATTTTTTTTAAAGTTATATAACTTTATTATAACTTTTGTTTAAAGCTAAGTACTAAGCTTCACATTTACCACATTTTTGTTTCTAAAAATGAATTTTTGTTTTCTTTTCTTACCATGGACAGTGATGATCCATTCTCCTCACACAGTGGCCACAGCGGCTGCAGTGATGGGAACGCTTTGGTCTCATCAAATTACATTTGTTACATAATTCCCAGAACTCTCTTTCTAGAAAAGGAAATTAAAATCCTTTTAATGAAGGCAAAAGAATAACATTGAAATTTAGCAAGAACTATTTAGAAGATTTTATAGGAAGTCTTCTGTATATATCTCTTGAATAGATTTTTCTTTTTCTAAGCCTCCAGTACAAACATGTTTGCATAAATATGGCTGTTCTATTTTATATGTATCTCCTTTTGTATTTTCCTAGTATTAAACATTATAAAAACAAGACACTATTTTTATAGTCAAAAATGGGATGGAAAACAGTGTACTTGGGTTTGGACATGTTGCTGGAATGTAAGTAAAATCCAATGACAAAACCCTGAAATTCAACCAAATTGTTATATTAAAATAGAATTTCATGTAAACAAATTAGTTTCTAGAAATTTTATTTTTAAAGGCTTTAAAGAAGAAATAAGGCTGAGTCCTAATTTCCCTAAAACATTTAATCTTTAAAATATCAGTAGATTCGTTTGAAATATGTATAGGAGCAGGCTGAAGAAGGATGGCACATGAGTTTAAGAGGTATCAGAGTCGTTTCAGGAATGAAGAAGGTGGGAAGAAGATTACTACTTATTGCCTAAATAAAGGCAAATGAGTAACACTGAAATTTGGTAAGAACTATTCAGAAGATTTTACAAAATTATGAACTATTGCCAAGAAGCAATTCCCTCTAGCCTATAGTGAAAAAGCACACAATTAAGTTCTATGCTAATAACATGAAGTTTGCACGAGTAAAGAGAAAAGGCATTTCTTTTCTTTATAAATTGCTTTAGTCGGATCTAGAAAAACTAAGCATCATATCCAAGATGAGACAACTGCTTTATTATACAAAATACATCCATTTAATATCTGTTGGAATTGAATTTTACTTTTACAAAATTCTTAAATTTTTTATTACTTTTGTTTAAACTACCCAATAATCTTATTAGTATTCATAATGGGACCTCAGCACAATAGCAGGTGATCCCTAAATGCTTGTGAACTATGAAAACTTTAAAATTCTACAAGAAGAAAGATTATTAATAAATGTAAAGGAGATAATAGTAGGTACTATTTAATTTCCTAAAATGAGATCCTATTTAAATTTTTAGTTTAATGGCCAGGAGTAACATCAACATATGGAATTTTATATAGTAAAGTGTTAGGAAAACATTCTGCTATAGATGTCTCTGAAGAAACATATCAAATTAATTGTTTGTTCTAATAATATTAAATTTGGGAAATTGTTTTTTATACTTAAAATCTAATTTTAAAGGAAATTGCTCTTTTATTTCTTATGGTTCTTATTTTAATGAAAATAATCATGTGAGAAAGCAACAATATGAGGTTAATTTAGATACAGTTATACTGGTATGACTGAACTGTAATTGAAATGAAAACCTATTAATATGTAGTTCATTATGATGTTACAAGCATTTAATTTTTCCACTTAGATCAATGCTCCCAAACATCTCAATGTTAAAACATTGAATTAACACATCTCTATGGATACAGACAGAAAGGAGACTTTCCACAGGCCAATGTTTGAAAAAAGGCAACATAAAAAATTTGTTTGTAAATCAGTCCCTTAAAACATAAATACAGTGTATTCATTACATTCTAGAGAATAAATTCATTTCATACCTAAAATGTCTATGTGTCCTCAGAAGAGAAGAGAGCATTTGGCTATAGTCAAAGCAAGCCTCCAATGCTGTAGTCTAGACCACAGATTGGCAAACTATAGTCTGCAGGCAAATCCAATCCGCCACCTGTTTTTGTATGATCTGTGAGCTAAGAATAATCTTTATAATTTTAAATCAATGAAAAAAACACAATAATTTGTGTCATGTAAAAATCATATGAAATTCAGATTTCAGCATCCACGAAGTTTTGTTATGTCCACTCATTTACATATTATCTACAGTTGCTTTTATGCTACCATGGAAGAGCTGAGGAGTTATGACAGAGACCGTATGGCCCATAAAACTGAAAATACTATCAGTTCCTTACAGTAAAGAATAGTTTTCAAGTCTGGTCTAGACACAAATTTGTTTAAAGAAAGAACTTAAAACATTTCTTTAGCTGAAGTGAAGATAACTACAGAAGTATCTAAAATGAGAAAAACTTGCAAAAACTCAGTTTCACACACATGCACAGGCACGCATATCCCTATGCGTTCAGGGTACAAAGAAGAAATCACTATCTTAAAATTCTAGAAATTTAATTCATCATCTACAATGTGTTTTTGTCTTTTGCTTCACGGAAAAAAATCCATCCATCTTTATGTACGCTACACATCTATAAAGTATTTTGATCTTTTCCTTTTCTTCCTCAGGGTTTTCTCATATCCAAACAGGATCTCGGTGACAGACACATGCTGATGTTTGATGATTACTGACCCAGTTTTATTTTATTTATTTATTTATTTATTAGTCAGCTAATAAAATAAAAGCCTATGGAAAAGAAAATTCAACTGATAATGTATGATAGCTATAGAAAAATAAAAAGCTAACACAAATACATTTTTAAGGGATCGAAAAATCAAAACATAAAACAAAAGAAAGAAAAAAAGAGACTCCATAAACAACTGAGGCTCTTTAATGCAAGTAAATAGTATCACATTGTTTAATGTGGATCTTCATTAAAGCTGTAAATACCTGAAGGAATATAAAGCAATGCTTGGTTTGGTTTTGTATTAATATATTTCTCAGAAAGGAAGGAATCACCCTCCACTTTGAGTCTTTTTCTTTTTTTCGAGACAGCATCTCATTTTGTCGCCTTCGGTAGAGTGCCATTATGTCACAACTCAAAGTAACCTCAAATTCTTGGGCTCAAGCAATTCTCTTGCCTCAGTCTTCCGAGTACCTGGAACTATAGGCACCCACCACAATGCCAGCTATTTTTAGAGATGGGATCTCACTCTTGCTCAGGCTGATCTTGAACCCCTAAGCTCAAGCAATCCACCTGCCTTAGCCTCCCGGAATGCTAGGATTATAGGCATGAGCCACCATGCCTAGCCTACTTTGAGTTTTTTAAAGGACTCATATTTTCAGGGGCACTTTCTCAGTGAATGCATTTTAAGTCACAAAATAATATTAAAATAGAGAGAAAAATGTTAGTTAAAACTACCAAAATTGATATAATATTCGGGTCCTAAAGAGTTTCCTTGACCCAGTGAGTTATCAATGTAGGAAATAAATGTCAGTAAATGTCTTTACAGATCACTTTTTAAAAGGCAATATAAAAGGGAAGAAAAAAGGTCAATTATGAGTAAATACATTACCCTGCTCTTTAGTAGCACATACATCCTTATAGCTCAGAGTAAAATCATGAGGACAGTAGCAAAACATGCTATATTCTGAAGAGTGCATGTAGGAATACTTAAGAGAAGAGTTATATTTTGATGTGCTTCCATTACTAGTAATAGTAATTACTATTTTAGAAGCTTGAAACCAATAGTCAATTGTTACTTCTAAGTAGATTAGAAATTAGAAATAGGATTGTAGACAATGGATAAAGGGAACACAGAAAAAGGAGAAATGATTTGGGAGAATTCCTAGCTTTGAGTACAAAGTGCACAGACCCTGTGACTTTAAATTCTGAAGGCTGGCTTGCTGGAGAATCCTCCCTCTCCCCACAGCACTTCACTGCACCTGGGCCCCAGACTGCAGGCTACTGAGGCCATCCTCTGCCAGAGCAGGGCTGTTGGAGCCAGGAGAGTGCTTTTGGGTGAGTTAAGAATGCAAAATGTTTAAACTTTGTTGAACACAGCAAGAATTGCTCTGGACCTGATAAGGAAATACTCTCTTCTGTCACCTTAGTTTGGCCAGGGGAGTCTATCTGTCTGGACACAAGGCTTTCAGGGTATTAAACAATCACATCTGTGAATTGTGATTGTGGGTCAGCTGGAGTATTTTCCCTGATGTCAGGCTCCTAATCTGTCCAGACTCTGTGTTAAGATCATAAATACCTTAAAACAATAAAAAGTAGCAAGTAAATCCATACAATTAACGTAGTTAGTCAAAGAATTAGTTTAGTTAATAGAAATGCAAGTGCAGGGCGGCACCTTTGGCTCAGTGGGTAGGGTGCCAGCCCCATATACTGAGGGGCGGTGGGTTTAAACTCAGCCCCAGCCAAACTGCAACCCAAAAACAGCCAGGCGTTGTGACAGGCATCCATAGTCCCAGCTACTTGGGAGGCTGAGGCAGGAGAATCGCCTAAGCCCAGGAGTTGGAGGTTGCTGTGAGCTGTGTGACGCCATGGCACTCTACCAAGGGCAATAAAGTGAGACTCTGTCTCTACAAAAAAAAAAAGAAAGAAAGAAAAAATAGAAATGCAAGTGCAGCAAGAACCATGATGGGATCATCTGCCTTGCCTTCATGAGATTTATTATTGTAACACTGATGTATGTTACTCAGCCTGATATTCAGGGCGGCATACTGGAAGCCTTACGAAGAAGGGTGTGCTGCCTCCCGAATCTCCCTGCTCTTAAAACTTATCTCTTTGTCTCTATTATTTTCTAACCATTCCTAATCATTTCAATCAGTCTCTCTGCCCCACCAAGCACTGGAAGGAGACCCATAGCATGTTTCGGGCTGGTCTCCCTGACAATATTCTTTAAAACATCAGAAGGAATATTTTACTCTGTAACACTATGTCAAAAAACAGCTCTAGTAATGACAAAAGTACTGATGTCAACAAGCAAGTTAAGAACTTGATGATATTTTTGATGCTGCTTCAATTGCCCAGGGGGTCCTCCTCATAAAATATTCGCCCAGACCGATTCCTTTAAGAGTTTTCCCTGCACTTTCTTCTAGTATTTTTATAGTTTCATCTCTCAAGTTTAAATCTTTAATCCGGTGAGAGTTTATCTTAGTTAATGGTAAAAGGTGTGGGTCCAGTTTCAGTCTTCTACAAGTTGCAAGCCAGTTCACCCAGCACCATTTGTTAAATAGGGAGTCTTTTTCCCACTGAATGTTTTGAATTGGCTTGTCAAAGATCAAATAACCGTAAGTTGCTGGGTTCATCTCTTGGTTCTCTATTCTGTTCCATACATCTACCTGTTTTTGTGCCAGTACCATGCTGTTTTGATCACTATCAATTTATAGTATAGTCTGAGGTCTGGAAGTGTAACTCGTCCTGCTTTGTTTTTATTTCTGAGTAATATCTTGGCTATTTGAGGTTTTTTTCTGATTCCATATAAAACGATGTATTATTTTTTCGAGATCTTAAAAATATGACAATGCAACTTTAATAGGGATTGCATTAAAACCATATATTGCTTTGGGTAGTATAGACATTTTGACAATGTTGATTCTTCCCAGCCATGAACATGGTATGTTATACACTACTGGGATCTAGTCAAACTAAAAAGCTTCTGCACAGCCAAGAAAACACAGTTAGTAAAACAAGCAGACAGCCCTCAGAATGGGAGAAAATATTTGCAGGTTAAATCTCTGACAAAGGTTTAATATCCAGAATACACAGAGAACTCAAACGTATTAGCAAGAAAAGAACAAATGATCCCATCTCAGGGTGGTCAAGGGACCTGAAAAGAAACTTCTCTGAAGAAGACAGGCACACGGCCTACAGACACATGAAAAAATGCCCATCATCCTTAATCATTGGAGAAATGCAAATCAAAACTAATTTGAGATATCTATAAAGACTACAGACTGACACCCTCCCTAACCCTGCCACAACACATGCACCCACACAAACTGTTAAGCGACAATGCTACTATTTCTATACATTAATTAAAGCTAAATATTCAGCCAGGCACAGTGGCTCACACTTGTAATCCTAGCACTCTGGGAGCTTGAGACATGTGGATTGCTTGAACTCAGGAGTTTGACACCAGCCTCAGCAAAAGTGAGACCCTCATCTCTAAAAATAGCTGGGAGTTGTGTTAGGTGCCTATAATCCCAGCTACATAGGAGGCTAAGGCAAGAGAATCACTTGAGCCCAAGAGTTTGAGGGTGAGATATGACACCACAGCACTCTACCAAGGTGAACAAAGTAAGACTCTATATCAATAAACAAATGAATAAATAAATATTCAATATAGTGTTCAAAATGTCTATAGCTACATAAACATCAGTGTAATAGTCCCATTTAACCTCTAAATTTGCAAGGCCAAATATACCCCTTAAATGATGGGTAATGAAACCACAATCAGGATTTAAGAGAGGGTCACTAAGTGACTAGTCACTTAATCTAATTTCATGAGGAATTAATACATTGGTTCCCAAAATTTGCTAAACTGGAATCATCTGGGTTCTTTCAATAATACAGATACCTGACTCCTACCCTCAAGCATTCTAATTTAATTATAAGGAGTGTGACTTAAACCTGGATATTAAGAGTTTTAAAAGCTCCCCAGGTGATTCTAATGTACAGCAAGTTTGGAAGCCACTAAATTACCATAAAAAGAATTCTGGTTCTATAATATACTTCATAAACACATAAATTTCTTATTAGAAAGAGCACAGAGTTCTCAAAACTTATATAGCAAATAATCAAAAAGTGAGACTTCAAGAGGAAAGAAGATAAATGAGTTGTGCCATACCTGGTATGTAATACAATTAGCAATACATTTTCTTTTTCTTTTTCTTCTTATTTTTTTTGAGACACAGTCTCAAGCTGTCACCCTGGTTAGAGTGCCGTGGCATCATAACTCCACAGCAACCTCCAACTCTTGGGCTCAAGTGATCCTCTTGCCTCAGTTTTTCTATTTTTAGTAGAGACAGGGTCTCACTTTTGCTCAGGCTGGTCTCAAACTTGTGAGCACAAGCTATCCACCTGTCTTGGCCTCCAGCAAAAATATTTTCAATTCATTTTTGTGGTTTGAATGGTTATGGAATGGGGTGATCAAAAATCAATTGACACTAGAATAAAAGATTTTCAAATTTTTCATTGAATTGTTAGCCCTTGGGGAAATATAGGCAATGATACCCATAATACTACAAAAATTTACTCAAAGCAATGTTATGTTTGCAATATAATGAGGAAAGTGAAAAAAAAAAATCAAGAAAATTCCTTCATTAAGTAAAAATGCAATTTCTCAGATAATTATTTATCATTCAACAAATATTTACAGAGCATCTAAGTGGACAGAGATTCTTCTGGACACTAAGAACACAGTAGTGAACAAATGAAGAAAACAAAACAAAAAAATCGACACTTTTACTGAGCTTTTACAGGTCCAGAATGGGAGGATAGAGACAAACAAGTAAAATGAAAAGGAGAGCCAGAAGTAAGGAGAGGTTGAATTTTAAATAAAGATGTCTAGAAAGAAAATATATGAGCAGAGATTTAAAAGTGGTATTAGATGATGTATACAACTAACCCATATTAATAAACGGTAACTCTAGAGTGCCATACCTCCGTGTGGAATCTTAGGGTTCTCTGGGAGTCTTCCTGGATCAGTTATTGAGGCCCTCACTAAGGCAACCAGACAAAATATGGCAATGCCATAGAATACTTTAAAATAAATAAAATAAACAAATTAGTCATTCATCCTTCAAAACATTATATCAACAAGCATAAAGTTTAAAAATGTATATTCTAATCAATACCATCAGGATAAATTTCAAAAGCTAAGATGGAAAAATTAAATCACTAATTGATTTTATTCACCAAAAGTACTACCAAGAGGACTACCTTAGCTGTACTAAATTAAAATATTATTTTACATGAAAATCATAAACTTATTATAAATCAGATTTTCTATTAACCCTGATTCCTCGTCAATAGTGATAGAAATAAATGAGCTCCCTCTTACTGACTACATGTATTACATTTGAAAGGAGCAAAATGCCATTTTAAAAATATTCAACAGTTAAACTTTTTCATTTACTATCTATCTGCAAAATTACTCTGAATTAGTAGTGTTCAGTTACCACTTTTAATGGATCTTAAGATACTTGAGAGGAATTAAAAACTTTTGAATTTTAAGATTAATAACCAGAAAAACAAACTGTAAGGGAAAACAGATTCTGTCACCATAATTCTACATTTTTAAGATAATTAATAAGAATATAAGGATTTGGCTGAGAGTATAAAGAACAAAACATGGCATATGTAAAAGGAAATTATCTCAGTGCTCAATCCTGATCTGACTGCATAGTATCGGTTAGTTTTCTCACTTGTATAAACAGAGATTATATTTCCTATAGCTCTTGTGAGGTCTAAATGAGTAATATATGGAAATGAGTAATAATGGAAAACTGTAAGTTCCATGCACATGTAAAATATATTATAGAGACTAAGTAATACAAGCACTCTATCACCAATTAGATAGTAACACAAAGTAATTATCCAGATGTTCAAAGTGTTACATAAAACATAATAATCAATAATTTCAGTACCATGAAATTCTCATTGCTCCATACCATTTCCATTCTCAAAACTTCCACATTTACAATTAAGTACAAAAGAGAAACATTAAAAATATACATAGATACACAGGTCATCATCATTGTGTCAAGTTTATTTTAAACAGTCTTTATATATTTTGTAGAGTTAAATAATTATGAACATATCACTTTTAACTAACTGCAAATATATAATCTCCTCTCTTCTTTAAAACTTCCATAATTTATCAAATAAGTGAATATTAACAGAATTACTAAATATCAAGTATATTAAAAAGTTGTCATAGCACTATATTCAAAAAGCATTTACAATGATTATAATCTTTAATTATATAAGAAAACAAATAAAAATCCAGAAACTTACTTATTATTAATATGCCTGGAATATGTCCTTCTTCATAGTGAGGAAAGAGGACAATTTTGGGAATTATAACAATATTGTACAACCAGACAAAGACAATCAAACCCATACAGCACCAACCATGTGGGTCAACAACAAAGTGAATCCGAAGACCCATTTTGCAGTCCTATCAGTGCCTGCCAAACCACAAGGAAAGATGATTCTAAGGACAAGGGAAAAAGAAAAAAAATTACATAGAAAAAATTATTTCATCAAAGCAAAACTACATTTCTGGCAACTACAAAATGGCATTTCTTGAGTTCTCTTTGTATATTTGACTTTTTTTTTTAACAACAAGCACCTTGAAAATAAAGAGAAGGTTCTGGATATTCAAATTTCACCATAATCTTCAAATAATTTAATTTCAACTTTTCATTATGAACTGCTGTCAAGAGTATAAATTAGCATTATCTACTGAAGTTAAAAAGATATCTGTCCTTAACCCTGGATTGCCATGTGTAAACCCAAAAGAAATGAGCATATATGTCTACTAAAGTAAGTATAAAAATTTTCAATAGCTTTTATCTTAAGACTAATAATCATACAAGTCAAAACATTGCTTATCTTGTGGGAGAGAGGTGTAGAATCACTGGAAAGAGAGACGAGAGAGCCTGTGAGGAGCTAGAGGTGTTCTCGACCTGGATGGTACTTTGTGGGTATATACAAACATAAACATTCACTGACCCAAACACATAAGATTTGTATACTTAAAGTTTAAACCATGATAAAATATTTGGAAAAATTACAATGAAAGCAGAAAATTACAAATTGCTAAAAATATTAAAAACTCATAGAATGAAGCCCAACCAAACATCTCACTGCTTCTGAATCAAGAACTCCATTTAAATGAGGCTTTGTTTTTTTTACAGTCGAGTTTTAAAAATCAGCCAACGAATCTCCTAATGAGATACTTAAAGAGTTATTTCTATAATTACGGTAAAAAAAGAAGTGACAAACTATATTATACTGTAGCAGATACAATTTACAAAGCTTACATAAGAAATTACTTACAAGGTCTATGGGATACCTCTTACATAAAACAAAATGGTATAATAAACTAGGATAATGGTTCTCAAATCCATAAGGAAACCAGAATCACCTAGGGAGCTCTTCAAAAATACATATACCCAGACTCTATTCTAGATCTACTGAATAGATTCAGCTTCATAAAGCTCAAAAACCAATAAAAAGCTTTAAAATGCTCTCCAGGTATAAGACATAGCTTCTGGTACCTAAGAACAACAGGCCATGGAATTCCACTAAAACTTTAATATAGCAATGAGTTGACCTTAGTTCAAGAAATATTCATCAAACCTCCACTATCTAAACACTTAGATATTATGGTGAATAAGACATAGTCTTTGCTGAAAGGAACTAAAAGTGGGGCAGCACCTGTGGCTCAAAGGAATAGGGCGCCAGCCCCATATGCCAGAAGCGGCTGGTTCAAACCCAGCCCCGGCCAAAAACTGCAAAAAAAAAAAGGAACTAAAAAGTGTAAGGGGAAAAAGAATCATAAAAAAGGTTTAATATACTATTTTAAAGCTACACACGAACTTTATGGACACCCTGTAAAAAACAAGTTCCAGATTTGTAAACAAGATATTAACAGGGGCACAGAAGATGCTGACTAGTTAAATTAGGGTTTAAGCAAGAATTAAACCAGTGAGTCTTTCTGATTAATTAGATATTAGGGGCTACAGAGGAAAGAGTCAAGGATGACTCCCAGATTTCAGCTTATATCCCAGACTACTTCATTCTAAGAATAGCATCAGTTGACGAGCCTCAAGGAACCATCACTCAGAAGCCTTGCCAGTGTTCTTCAAAATTATAAAATAACTAAAACAAAGAAAAAGTGAATAAGGAATGATTTTAAATGAATACCCCTTTTCTTTCGTACCTAGATCTTGAAAATATTCGGACAGTAGAAAAAAAGATAACTGCAGTACAATCCCACCCAACAGTTTAAACCAGACATGGTTCAAATTGTTATAGCTCTTGTGTACAAATTCTAAAATAGACAAAGCTCTGAAAAAGTAAAAATTGATCTTCCTTACCATTTAATTAGAAAAGAAAAGACCAATCAGTACCATTAAAGTGAGGAAAGTCAGGATAAAGTATGCTATTTAATTTGCTAGGTATCATTATTTTAAAAATTAGAACTCGAATACAAATGGAAAGCTATCTACATAGCTGAAAAAAGAAATATACAAAAGAATGTTAATTTTTTACAATCTTGCCAACAAACAAGTGCTGAAATAAATGACAGAAGGCTGTCTCTCAACATGTTCAATAATATTAATTCCATATACCTTTTTTCTTTTAATGTTTCAGTTCTATTCAGGACTAAAAACCAGAATGTGAATTCCAATAATTAAATGGCATAGAGTAATTACATTACTTAGTTCTAAGTTTATTAACATTGGAAAGAGAAAAGCATACAAGGAGCAAAACAAGTGGCAAAATTATCTAATACTCATTCACTGTTTGCATTTTATTTTATTCTCCCCTCCAGAGAACAGAGGAGATCTCTCACAACAGAAAATACTGTATCATGAAAAGTATAGTTTAAAATGTGTCCATTTCTCCTGGATATAAACATACATGGATGACAAATTCTAAAAGAGAAAGCATCCCCAAGGAAAAGTGAGCATAGGATAGAAAAATAAAACAGGAAACAAATAAGATGTTCAATATTTGTTTAAATACCTGATTAGTAAAAACTAGTGCCACATAATCCTTTAAATTGGGTTGTAGAGAAGAAAACAGTGGTCTTCCAAGAGCTCCAAATCAGATTACAACTATAAACTAGTAACTGGTAGAGTTGTAAGATCACTCCACTCAGTTAAATATCTAGCAGGCGTGGCTTAGGGCTGAAGAGAAACTATTACACATCCTGAGCCACAACCAACCTAAACAGGATGCTGTTACTCGGTCTAGCACTTGTAAAAAGCTAGACTCCAGCATATTAATTTGCATATTAAATGGTGAGCTCCGTAACCCAAACTTTGATGTAATTAGTGGACATACAGGTATTCCAACATTTTTTAAGACTGTTGTCTGGTAACTGAGAGCAGTGACTAACTAATAATGATGTAAATTACTACAGCACAAACTTTTTCTACTCTGATAAATTTGAAGTGAGTAAATATGTGTTCAAATTATTCCGATGTAACACCATCTCTCCTCTTTTTGTATTTCCAGCCAGCTGTATAACAATATGTACTTTCCTCAACAAGAATGGTCAAGTCACTATAAAAAGACAATAACAGAAGACAACTATATGACAGAAAACAGTCATGTTGGAATGCAGATTTTAGGAAATCACAAAGTTTAGCTAAAATAATTAACAAAAAATCCAGGCAAACATTTATCTCTAAACTTGCAGTTAATCTGACTCTCTACCTAGACAAAGCGGTCTTATTACAGTTCCATGAATATGAAAAATATATTTCATCACACATTCCTCCTCTCTGAAATGTCCCTACCATACTGCTTATTCTATTTACCACATTTCAACGTCAATTTGAATCTCACTCACTATATACAATTTTTCCTGGCACCTCCATTCTCGGTGATTTCTCTTTTTCCTCTAAATTTTATTACAAGGAAAATTATTAGAAGAAAATAATCAGTGGTTTTATAATCTTGGAATGAGAAGAGCCTTTATAGCCAAGACCCATAAGCCATTTTGAGCACATAAAAAAGCAACATTTCCGAAGCTGGAAACACAAACCAAAAACAAAGTTAAAAGACAAAGCATCCCTGAAAAAAACATTAAAACACATAATTGATAAGAGGCACAAAAGAAAAACATATAAAGAGACAATTCACAAAAGGAAAAAAATCCAGTGGCTAATAATTAATTAGGAAAATCTGAAATAGCTGGCATGCTTTTTTCATCCATTGTATTAAAAACTTTTAGAGATACAGATGCTACCCAAGGTTGGGAGTGTATGATTCTCTTGCATTCCTGGTGAGCATGCAAATGGACATAATCGTCTTGGAAGACAACTGGATGTATCAAAATACGAAACCCCTTTACTCAGCAGTTTTATTTTTAGTAATACCTACCAAAGTACTCATGAGACTTGTACGAGTATATACAAGCACAATCAAAGGTGTACAAGGATATGGCACTTTTTATAATTACGAAAACATGGGACACCTAAATGTCCATGTAGAAGGATGAGAATGATCAAATAAATTATATCCATAGTATAAACTATTTCTAAGCTACTACAATTAAAAAAAAAAAACGAAGCAAAGGAGGCACATCTACATCTGTATATGACTAATCATGTTGTATTGTTGAGTGAATAAAGCAACTTACACTGGCAAAATCTGCAGGGGCTTGGGGTGGACTTTTAACAGAGGTTTTTCTAGGAGAGGGAACTTTCTATGGTGCCAATAAAGTTCTATCTCTTTAGATATTTTCAGTTTATACAAATTTGTCAAAACTCAGCAAATGTACCCGTAAGACTACACCTACATTTTGTGATATATAAATTTGCCATAAAAAGTAAAACAATATTGAACATTATGATACATACACACACACACTGTAGTACATAGGGGAGAAATGTATTGATGCTTGCAAAGTAAAAACTTATTACATTTCCAAAAAAAAGAAAAATAGCAAAATTGACAGAGATAGATGAATATGTAACGAAGTTCAATAAAATGTTAGTACAGAGTCTATGTGAAGGGGATTCATATGTTATACAGTAAAATTCTTTCAATGCTTCTGTTTGAAATTTTTGAAAATTAAATGTTGGGAGAAGCAGGTTTGTATAACATTTTTTGTTAAAAAATATATATATATGTAGAAGTAATTTCTGCATACCAACCAAGGTATTAATGGTGGTTATCAATGAGCTTGGGGAAGAAAGTATACATTTCCTTATATATTTACATGTTCTTCTAACAAATGTATACTTCCAAATTTGACTTTCAACGAACCATAAAATAAAGACAGCCTAAGAGACACCAAACTTACAAACAAAATGATTAATTTAAGCCTTTCTATAACACTATATATTATCTTTATATTAAATGCTTTGAAAATTAGCATTTTTAAAATGCAGTATAAAAGGATCAACTGTAAAGCCTTATGGGATATATAAGTTAAAAAGGTGTTTCTGAAACTTGTATTATTTATAGATTATTTTTCTCTATGAAAGAAGTCTTAATTAAGAAAACAGGCTTAATTAAAATTTAACGTGAAAACTTTATAAACACAAAGTAACTGCATTTGCTAATGAATAATTAACTGCTTCTGAACTCTAATGACACTATGCTACATGATTCAAAAACACACTACCATGTAAAATCAAATGCAAACTTACCACTTGTAAATTCACTGAGATGTGTCGTAATTTTTCTGGTACTTGCATTTAGGAGTTTTCTCTTGAGTCATTCTTTTTTTAAGAAAAATTACATCCACCAAATGGATCTCTCTTCAATAATAGTTCTCCACAAGAACCTACCAATAGTTTAACAAATAATGATCTCTCACAAAGATAAAAATTATAAGCAGATAAATATTCTAACTGAAAATGCCAATTACGAAAGTTTTAAATTTAGAAGTAATAATATTCCAACATTTGATTGTCCTTTCATATCCCACCCATCTCCCCAGAATCTGATTACCACTATACATGAAAGTTCTCTTTTTTGAAACCACCCAATTTCCATAAAAGCAAATAAGCATTATGTGCCCAGTATTACAGCTTCATCAAAATTCCTTGACCACAAATCACAAAATAACAACAGAGTCTGCACAATTGCTAAACAGACAAGAGTTTAAAGTACAAGTTTTAGTTTAAAATGCTTTAATAAAGAAAGTTACACTCCTATAACAAAACCATTATAGGAGGACTGCTTGAGCTCAGGAGTTTGAGACCTGCCTGAGCAACACAGTGATACTGTCTCTACCTCCAAAATTAAAAAATCAGCCAGGTGCCATAGTATGCAACCATAGTCCCAGGAACTCAGGAGGCTGAGGCAGGAGGATTGCTTGAGCCTGGGAGGATTGCTTCATCAAGTGAACTAAGACCATTCCACTGCACTTCAGTCTGGGCTATAGTGTGAGACTATAGGGGAAAGATAGAGAGGGAGAAAAATAAGAAGAGATAGGCTCTGTCCTCAATGGAGACAGACTAGTAAACAGACAAGAGAGGGCAACAATCGATACTGATTCATGAAATTGCATGCAAATTGGTTCATACACATTGCAAACGTATTTTATGGTAAATTGTTATGAAAAGATTCCTGGAGACAGTGAAGCCTGTAAGTTAGCTAGATGAACAATGGAGGCCCTTCTGACTAAGAGAGCAGAATAAGTAAAGGTATAAAAGTAGGCAGAGAAAATCGGAGTAAACTGAAATATCTAGGATCACTGCAAATAGAAGAATGGGGTAAAATGTACGACCTTTAACCATAGCTTACTCTAAGAAATAAATATTATAACAACACTAGTGCCACAGAAATATATGAGTAACTACACCCTTATTACACATGGCACACACTGATACTGCTATTCTACTTTTTTTTTTTTTTTTTCCAAGAAATGGAGTCTCCATATGCTGCCCAGGTTGGAGTGCAGTGGTTATTTACAGGCAGAATCACTAAGCCTCACCTTCCTGAGTTCAAGCAATCCTGCTGCTCCAGTCTCCTGAGTAGCTGGAACTATAGGTATGTCACACTATCACACTTGGCTTATTCTACCTTTATAAGAATATGTGTATAATGCTGGTCACAGCCTACTAAACTCATTCCACGACCACAGATAGAGAGTCATCCTCAGATTGAAAAACTCTATTAAACTATGCCAGTGAGTTTGGACTTAAAAGAGAACTCCGTAGACAAACCACTGAAGGATTTTAGGCAGTAAAATGCCACCATCAAATTTGCATTTGGGGAAGAACAGCAACAATCTTAAGGCTGGATTTGGGTGAATGGATATAGCACTGAGATTAACTATATGCAACAAGATAGGCTGACTGTTGCCTGGGTAAGAAACAATTAAAGCATATGGGGTAAGCATGCCCAAAATTGTAGCTTATATGAAGAATGGGGTGTGTGTGTGTATGTGTCTTCAGTGATACTGAAAAAGAGCAGCTCTAGGAGAACTTAATGAGTAAAACTGAAATAGGACTTAAGTGATCAATTAGAGAAAAGAGCAAATTCTAGATGGTTCCCAAGTTTCATGCTTAGAGATGGTGAAGGGAGGTACCATTCTCCAAGATAGAAAACACCTCTGTTGGCTCGACGCCTGTGGCTCAACGGGCTAAGGTGCCAGCCACGTACACCTGAGGTGGCGGGTTCGAATCCAGCCCGGACCCACGAAACAACAATGACGGCTGCAACCAAAAAATGGCCGGGTGTTGTGGCGGGCGCCTGTGATCCCAGCTACTTGGGAGACAGAGGCAAGAGACTCGCTTGAGCCCAGGAATTGGAAGTTGCTGTGAGCTGTGATGCCATAGCACTCTACCCAGGGTGACAGCTCTGTTTCAAGTTATAAGGTTGTGAAGCATGTTGCTTACACAGCAACAACAAGCTATTACATATGAAGATGTGAAAAATACATCAAAATCATTGTTGTTACATTTCCATTCCTTTTACATATTTAGGGGGGAGAGAAGGAAGGAAGGGAGGGAGGGAGGAGAAGGAAGGAAAGAAAGGAAGAAACCCGGCATTTTCTCCCAGAGTTAATTTTTCTATAGTTCATGATTGTTAGATTGCGAAATGTAATTTGTTTCTACTCTAACTTTCTAAACTAATTTGAAGTAGCCTATTTGACTACATCTTTGCTTCTTAGAGATAAAACATGAACTGACAAAAAGTTAAGAAGCAGCTACTTCAATAGCAAATGAATGGACTGTTCTTCCAGAAAGAAAAAATGCAAATGGAATTAAATTTGGTAAAACAAAATGTTTTGAAACATGGCCAAAGTCAAGAATGCTGCTATGGCTATGATTCTAGGGTGGCTTCCTAATGTTTCAGCAAACCAGTAGTTTCTGTCAGTAACATTATTAGGTAATAGCACAAACTGATCATCTGTGAGTCAAAGCTCACTCACTCATTGGCTTAAAATCAAGAAAAATCCTACTTTACATTTACAGTTATTAGAACTACATCGCAGACACAGCATCTAAAATGAGATTAACATTCCAATGCTAGATCAACACCACCACCACTGTGAAACCAAATCTCATGATGTGGTATAAAAATAATGCTAGGCCTAAAATTCCAAAAGAAAAATAAATTGGAATAACAAAAAAAAAATCCCAAAGTTTTAGAACTATAAAATGCCATTGAATATTTCTAACATTGCTATGTCTGAAAGAATACAATAAACAATTTATAGTGAAAGTTTTCAAACACACACAAAATATTTTTTCCAGTGCCAAAAGAAAATGGTTATCACATCAGACGAATAAATGAAATTTAAAACATATTAATCACAACTAAAAGTGAATTTAGAAAACAGAGTTATAGCCATACACCTTTAAACAAATTTATAAAGCTATTTGACTTCTGATTTTATCTACTCTGAAAATTAGCCAAGTGTCATAGTTAAATAAATCTACTTAAAATACTAAGCTCTAGCTAACTCTAATAATCAATGGAATAATTCAATTTTTTAAATATCATAGATATTTTATCATCAACCGAAGATCTTGTACAGATGTTAAATATAGAGAACCATGTTCAAATGAAGACACAGATTCTCACTTCTCAAGCTTTAGTTTCTTTTCAGTTTCAGTTTGACCATTTGTAAAATGGGGATAATGGTAATTTACAATGTTAAGTGAGAATTTGCTTGGCAAAGAAGTAGTACCTGCAAAATGGTAACTTTACAGGGGAGTGGAAGAAAGGAAACTTAAAACTTATTTTTAAGTTTCTCCTTTAGTAAACTCCAGAATGAAACAATCTTTCTGGGCCCCCATCATTAAAAGTAGTGATACAATTTAACAATATCCTAGCTATCTACTTTCTAGAACAATAAAATCTGTACACTACTTGTCAGAAAAAAACCTCTGATTTTATAGTATCTTACTACTACCAGCATATAAGGAAGTTCTATTTGCACATGTTGGAGTAAGGTCTCCTCAAACAGAAAACCAAAAATAGAGACCTGATCTATTTAAAATAGTGTGGATGAACTAAAACCCCAAAACAATCTCTTTCAGAAGGACAAGTCAGCTAAGGAATGAAGAGTGGCAAAATCAGCTCTTGACTTCAGAACCTATGAAGACTATATAATTAAAGCAGGGGTTTCTGAAACAACTGGTGACTCTACAGGAAGACTTTCTGAAAATGTCGGTAGGCAAAGTATCAAAGCATAACACTTGCACCAGCAATGGTCTCAAGAACCCACTCCACAAAATAAGTCTAAATATACTACCACATTCTGGGCAAAACTAACAGAAGCTGTTGCTCTTCACATAAACATGCTCTTCTACGAACCTGTCTCATGAGTGAAAATAAATATAAATATGCCTATTAACAATAAATACTGCACTATAGTAATACTATCAGAATATTCTAACAAAAAGTAGAAATAACTTGAAATATGAGTAATATGAATTAATGAACAACTAAACATTGTTTCAGTCAATACAAAATTCTATGTGGGAATTTTCATTTGGGTGGGTAGGAGTGTGGGAGAGGGGACAGAAAAGGCGAGATTAAATGTAGGGTAATAATAGGCAGCAAGAGATAACATTTACTCCAAAAATGACATGAGCAAGACCTCCAGATACAGTAAAAACCAGCCATGGAAGCCTGGGCTTTTCCTGGATGTGAATCAGGCATGTTCTTCCAAAAGGAAAGGGTGGCAGATAGTTATCTTCTGTACTCGCTGCTCCAAGAAAAATTGGGATGGAACAGGGAATACTAAGTCAGATTTCATTCACATCAAGCTTTCCCAAAGAAGGTTTTGTTGCGTTTTGTTTAGTTTTGACACAGGGTCAAAACACCTGTGATTGGAGTGGGTGCAGTGCCATCATCCTAGCTCACTGCAACCTCAAACCCCTGGGCTCAAGGGACCCTCCTGCCTCAGCCTCCCAAGTAGGTAGGACTACAGGTACATGCCATCACATTGGGCCAAGAAGGCATGATTTAAGAATATTAACACTATAAGAAAAATCTCTCCTCACCTGCTAACTGAGGCTGAAAATCCTGCAATAGCTGAAAAAGTTATTCATTCCAGAATTATGAGCAATAAAAGGCTTAAAATCAAAAGCCCGGTTTAATCACACAAATAGATTAAGTTAGAATTAAAATAAAATTAAACAGTGAATGATAACAATACTAATTTTTACCTAACCTGCCCTTTTAGGGAAGGAGCAACAGAGAGGTGAAGAGAACAGATAGCTACTTGGTTTCTGAAAAGGGGAAGCGGGTTAATCTACCCTGAGAGAACCAGCACAGAGGGCAAGTAGTCCTGAAAAGCAAAAGGTAAACTTTGAAAATGTCAGATTAGTCTCAAGGTAGATCGAAAGTAAATAAACTACCATCACACTAAGGTATATTTGATCAGGTAGCTATCAATGAGCACAGTGCTGCTTCAAACTGTGAAAACGTACTTTTTAAACAAGGTTGACTCAATTTATCGGGATTCATGCGCTTTTCCACAAGTTCGGAATCAGTCACCATAAATTAAAGAAAAGAGGCATTGGGCAAATAAGTAAAAATTGTATGATTCACTCGTTACTAGTTCTTATAGAACCTACTGGCACATACTAGAATCCACCTAAGCTAATGATTATGGGTATGCATTTTCAAAGGCTTACATGCCTTTTATCAAACAAAGCACCGCAGAGATAGGGAATGTGACACATTTCTCATCATCTTCTTTCAGATATGTTCTACTTCATTTATTCCAACTACAGCTTCTCAAGTATGTTAGACTCAACAGATATCGCCATACTTTGAAGAGAACTAATATATTATCCTATTGCTTTATAACCAAAGTAATGAACTAGAATAGTACTAGACCAAAACAATTACACAATTTTTACTCATATTTTGATATAACATTACTAACAGTCTATGAGGTAAATGTTTTAAACATACATGCTAATGGGTCTTAAATTATTCACAAACATGGTATTTGCCAAGTAAACACAGAAAGCTAAATTATGCCTTAAAAGTGCATTTCTCAACCTGTGGGTCGCGACCCACAGGAACTCTATTAAAGGGTCGCTGCATTAGGAAGGTTGAGAACCACTGCTTTAAAAGAATTTAGTCTGACTCCCTAGCTGTAAAGATGAGAAAACAACATGGGTCCCTGACCAACCTGGGAACCTGGTGCTGAATAGTGACAGAAATGGGACCAGAATCTAGGTTTTCTTTCCTTAACACTAAACCTCATTGGTTCTTTATTTCCAATTGATTTCTCAGGCAAACTTTTCTTCAAAAACCTTTTCGTGTTGAAAGGCACAACTAAGGCAAAACTGAGAATTTCTCTGAATTTTATCCTTAAAACAAGTAAAATTTAAAGAGTTGGAAGAATTTAATGAGATAGTCCACCAAAAGCCTTTTAATCCAGCAATGGCACATACTAAGCAGTAATCAAGCGGCAACTATTATTATTAGTCTTATTTTTACCACAAGAAAGGCAGTGGATATTTTAAAGTGCACATTACTAGCAGAGTAGTCCAAATACCCATTTGACCCATCTTTTTAACTTGCACTTAATTATCCTTATTTTGGATTGTAACTTTACACTACAATTTATGACCCACCCACAATGACCTTGATCTTTTTTCCTCTTGTACTTTTATGAACTGCTGCATTGAAATATTTTCAAGTAATAATTGGTTGGGTCCTCTTAGCCCTGGAGGTACAGGCATCCTCTACTGACTCACAAAGGACCTTAAAATGTGACCCAAATAGAACTTGAGAAAGACCATAACTTAAGTGTCTCTCCAGTTAAAACCCCGCAACCTATTACAGCGCATGAGTAACAAGTGCTAAGTGCTGCCATACACAAGGCATTTTCTCAAAACCACCCTTGGATCCGAGGGAGGGAAGTGAGAAGGTCAATACAGGTGCAAACTCTTTACACCAGAGGTCTGGGAATGAATGAAGGGCTGTGAAATAGCACAGAGAAACGTGGTATCCGGTCCCAGCTCTCCGGACAGGGAAACTAGTTTACAGGCGAAAAACTCCAGGCACAGATTATTTTTGTTTTTAACGACCCCAAATCATCTCGACTACAGCCGGAACCCACCATCACTTAAGGGAGAGGCACTTGGCAGGTGGCTACAGCTCTGGCAGAAAAGGCCCTAAGAAAGGCGAGGCCTGGGAAGAGGAGGGGACCAAGAAGCCCCCGGTGCCGAAGCGGGTCGGGGGCAGGTGCGGGGAGGGGGCGGGGAGGCCCCGGGAGGGCGGAGCCGGCGGGGCGGGGCCCGGCAGGGTGGGGGGGGTTGGGGGGGTCCGGGGGGCCGGCCGCTTTGCCCCCGCGCCTGCACACACTCACCGCGGCCGGCTGGCTGCTCTCTCGCGGCGGCTGCTCTCGCGACCGCCAGCGGCTCGTCCCCTTCCTCCTCCTCCCGCGTTGCCGCCGCCGCCCAGGCCGGGCCGCGCTCCCCTTCCGCTTCCGGGCACCTGAGCGCCCGGCCCGCGGAGTGGGTGTCCGCCAGCCGGCGTGCCCGCGCGGGGAGGGATCGGGGGCCGCCGCCGCCGTCTCCGCTTCGCGCCCGGGAGCCGCGATGGGAGCCGCCGAGGGCCGAAAGAGCAGAAGTCGCGCCTTGGCCCCCAGCCGCGTGCCCAGCGGGATGGGGGTCACCAGACAGTTGTCCCTGGCGCGCCCGGGCGCCTCTGCGCTCCCTGCTCTCCCCTTCCCAGCTCTGCCCAGGCCGTCCTTCTCATTGCCCCTCCGCCCTCACCGTATGCCTCTCTGGAGAGGCGGGAGAGGGGCCTTGTATTTAAGGAGCAAGAAACCTCCTGGGTTCCAGGTGTGCCGCCAGCAGGCCTCTCCCCTCTAAGGCGTTCTGGGTGTCCCAAGGTACTTGCTTCAAAGTGCGGTCTGCGGCAACAACATTCTCTGGGAACTGGTTACAATGCACAGTCTCAGGCCTCTTAATGCGGCAACAGCATTCTCTGGGAACTGTTTAGAAATGCACAATCTCAGGCCTGTTCAATCACTATCTGCATTTTAACAAGCTTTCCAGGTGATTCCTACAGGCACCTAAAAGATTGGCAAACACTGCACTCTACTGGGCGGGCTTATCCACTTCTGACCCTCTAAATTCGATGCCCAGCCATCCAAGTTCGTGTTCTTGTCGCCACCTAAATCTATACCCAAAGGAATTTAGAATCCTGGAACCTCCAAGAGTTACCGTCTTTCCCATTGCTTGCAAGCTAGGAAAAATAAACTGACTCAACAACGCAAGTAATCTGCTTCCCAATCTAAATTGGTAACTTCACCATGCCCCAGAGATACACTAAAACCTTTTCCACTTCACTCCAGCTGAAAGGTACTTTGGGAGATTAAACTGTAGTAACGTGACACTAGATCTTTGTACCCACGGGAGGAAATAGAGTGTAGATGGAAGAAATAGTATTTGTGGTTTAAAATCTGTACTCCTTGTAAGATGAAACTGAAAGCTCTTCACTAAGGGGTCCCTCCCTACAGCTCCATTCTTAGCTCCAACTAACTTAATTCATTTCCCCTTCCTAGAATGCTCTTCTCTCCAGGTGATCTTAATGCTGTCTGAATTTGAAAGTCGGTTAAAACCTGCCAACCCAGAGTTCTTCGCTCGCCACTGCACGTATATAGTTCACATTGCAACTTGTTGTGGGCCCTTATGTTACCCTGTATTGCTAGGGATTTTACAATGTGTTATGTCCTGTGTTCTGAACTCATGACAAACATCTTGTGACTGTACGGACTTCTTTCAATTCATAGGTATCGAAGTGCGGCTCCCAGGCTAGCGCCCTGGGCGTCACCTAGCCCCACCCCAGATTTACTATGTTAGAAACATTGGAGATAAAACCCAGCACTCTTGTGTTCTAAGCTTTCCAGGTAATTCTATTTGTCTCATATCTCAAAAGAACCCAATCATAGGGAATGATTTGACTATATGTAGGTTTTTTTGGCTTTCAGGTTAACAAATAAGTTCCCCCATTCATACAGAGCTAGGTTGGAAGACTGTTGTAATTGCTTTTGGAAGAATTATGAAATTTTCATAATACTAGGTACATTTCATGTATTAGGATTTTTGTAACTTGGTTTGTTTGAAAAGGTAAAAATAGTCACTTTGAAATAAGAAGAAAGATGTGGATTTCCCCCATATAGCTACCTGAATTGCATATTTTTTGCTCTCCAAATACCCCCATTAGAGGGAAAAATTTGTGTGAAATGATTTCAAAAATGCCAAGATGAAAATTGGTTGACACACCCAAGAATGCACATGACAATTAAAAGTGTGCAGATTTTTCAATCTCTTTTTTAAGATTGAATGAGGTAATCTGTCTCATATCAGGCAAGTTCATTCCACAGAGAGTTTTCTAGAAAAGGCATGGAAGGAGCTAAGTGGCAAGAAAAAAAAAATCTCAAAATCTAGAGCCTTTTTAGCATGGGCAGTTAAGAAGTATATAATCAAAGCCCTGTCTATCCCTTACTTTGAAGGTCAAGTTATCTAGTACTATCATTCACAATAAGCATTGATTACAGTGTATTGTAACCCATAAATTCAGGCAGCTGTGTCACAATGAGGGCGTAGGGGAGATATGGCATTAGGTAATCTTTATGAAGAGCTTTTCTGTTTACTGCAAGGATGGAAATATAATAAGATATGTATCACACACTATTTTTTTCTCTCCAGAATTCTAGTCTACTTCATGGGGGCCTGTGATGAACTAAACCATGATTATTAACCAAACTAATATTTATCTGGGAATAGAAAAGTAGACAAGGACAAGTAGCATGCCTCCACAGCCGACTTAACTTCTAACAAAAGCAGTCAGGGCGTTTGTGTGGATAAACTCAGCCAACTGCTGTGCTTCTCTGCCGTGACTGGGGAGAACTGAATTTGACTGCAATTTCCAAAGTCAGTACAGTCCAGGGTTTAATCAGTACTGGCTAATAGCCCTTGGCAGCTTTGGGCGGATGGCGTTCTCCACCTGCCCAGCTGGGTACCCTGCCCTAAGCACCCACATTTGATGCACATTCATAATTTCTTGGTTGCTTAGAGTCATTTCCCCCATCTGTTTGAATGGCAGAGTGCCCATTTCACAAGTCTAATACTCAAAAAGTTATTCTTAATTGCTTTTGGGTTACACATCTCCTTGAGCATTTGATGAAAGTTATGGACCCTCTCCACAGCAAAGTGTGCACACAAACCCAAATATGCATATAAACCTGTACATATATATTTGTTTACAAAGTTGTCCCACTTTCCCACACTGCCAGAGTATCACAGTGAAACCATGACCTTCAGAATAAGAACTTTCCCTATGATGTAAAGTGTAAGTAAAGGAAACTTTTTTCTTTTATTGAGGAAAACTCTAAAACACCACTGTGCGCTTAGTAGACAAAAGTAAAGCAACACAAAATAGCATTACTAGCAACATCTGATGGGAGTGCTAAAAAAGAAACTAGTAGTTTCAACAGGGTGATTCAGAAATGGCGTCATGGAGAAAGGTTCTTGCATGAAGAGAATAGATTTTGACTGGAATGAAAAAGGAAAAGAAATTTCAGGGGAGGGTAAGTATGAGCAGAGACATAGAGACATGAAAGTGCAAGGGTCTCTTTGCAGCGTAAATGTAGGAGTACGTGAAGATCAAGAGGGGGGTGTAGAGGTAGGACAGAGTCAAACCAGAGTGAGCCTCAGAAACAATGTTATTCCCTATGCAGAGTGAGTAGAGAAGGGTAATGACTTGCTCTAAGCTGGAGAAAACTCTGTTAGTGAAGGCTGTGGCATTATCAAAAGGCAGAGTAGTGGGGCATCAGGAGAGGTTCTAAATATTCTAAACTGGAACCTGTTAGTGAAGCCACATGGCTTTGCTTCAACTTTTTAGATTGCTTGCTGTTTGCTCTAGAAGTTTCTATTAAAGTAAATAAAGATTAACCTGAGGTTCTTATAGTTGGTTAAGTACCAGTAAGGAAATGTATCCTGATGAATGTTAGAGCTTAGAGTCCAGGCAGAAAGAGTTAAAATCAGTTCAGGATTGAAAGTGTGAATATCAATTTGGACTGAAAAGAGTAAAGAAGTCCTATCACTAATCAGGCTGGGAAGACAGATACAGATGAGGCCAGCTGCAAAATTGATGGGAACACTGCTCCTGCCAAAGTGATGGGGCAGTGTATAAAATGCCATAATGACCCTTTCTTTTGGTGCTTACTGACTTCTTACCAGTGATACCCAAGACCACTTGCTATTTTCATTTATTACTGGAGACACCCACTTGTTCAGCCATCATCAACTCATGACAGCTACTCATTCCCTGCTTAATTTCCTCTTTTCCTAATCCCACCTTGAAACATCCAATCCAGAACAAATCCCTGCTTCCCTTGGAACATGAGTGGGGAAGCTTTTCATGTTGGATGGCCGCATTAATTTAGCTATAATCAAATAAGGCCACATTCAAGAAACTTCAAATCGGTATACTTCGAACATGTACATTATTTAGTAAAAATCTAATTACCAAGCACTTAATAATTTTAATAAATGAAAATTATTTAAATGTTAACCTTTTGATGACTTTGTTGTGTCTACTTTTTGTTGGAAACTAGAATACCAGTAATCTAATAGAATTTTGTTGCAGCCTAGAAGTCCACAGTTTCAGATGATCCTCTAGATGGGTACCAGTCATTGGTGACCTTAGGGTATCTTGATTTGGATTAGGTGGGAGAATGTAAATTCACAGAAATAAGTGGTTGAAAAACAAGAAAGCTTATTTTGGGCATGTTGTCAAAGGCATGGGTATTCTACTACATTTTTCCACATTTCAATTGGACCATTCTTAGTATCAAAAAGTGGCACTAAAATTTCATTTACTGAGAGATCAATCAATACCATCTATAGTTCATCAGGTGCCTTGGCGATATCAACTAGGTGAGGCTGAAATGCTAATTTGAACGTGATGTCATGATTCTCAAAGTTAGTAATGCTTTCATTGTATTGTCCAATTAATAGGTGTGTAACAGCTGGGTACTTTTCAAATGATTCTCACATATCATCCTGCTCATCAATGACCTATGTTAACTGCAGAAAATATTCATTCAAATTTTCCTTTTGAAGAAGTGTTTTGAAAAATTGATAGCTTTTTACTAGCTTGGATTTTTTGCCATATATCATATATAGACTTAGTTTTACCTTACAAAGAACTATTCAAGTTATTTTGATTTTACATAATATAAAACAGAAATACTGCTACATTCCTATAGAAGTCTTCTTTCAATAAGTCACATTGCACATTATGTTCATCATAAAATTTAACTATCTTGGAAGAGATAAAATTTTGGCTAACATCTGTTCCTGCCATTGCCAATGTGTTTTAGAATGATACAGTAAATCCACACTGAATGCCTCATCCTTCAACTATAGCATGTTATGAAACTGATGAAACTATGTGCATTTTCATGAATATAGTTAACAAGACTTATGTTAATAACCTGTTGGAAAGCATCAATTAAAATAGTAGCTTTAGCACAGATTTTGTTGATGCAAGATACTCAAAAAGAAATGAGAACATCTGGATCTGTTAATACTTCTTTTAACTTGTGCAATAAAATCTTCATGTTTTCCTGTCATGGAAGGTGCACCATCTGACAGACACTCACTAAATTTACCAAAAATGGTAAATTGGCATGACATTTATCCTAAAAGTTGTGGAAGATATCTATATCCTTCATGTTTTATTTGCAAGAGTGCCCAAAGTGAATAATTTTTTGCAGGAAAGAAAATTTTATTTTATGAACCAAATAAGACATAAAACATGCACCAAGTCAGTAGTATCAATTGATTCATCCACAGTGATTGACTCATATATATCTTCCTCTTGAAGATTTCAGGAAGTTGTTCTATTAAGTGGAACACTAATTCATGCTGCCGATTAGTTATGATTCTCCTTGAAAGAGGCAGTTTGTACTTTGAAATATTATCAGGGTCGAAGCATCCTACAACTTCAACAATGCATTCTTTCACAGTTTCCACATCACTGAATGCCGTCTTCTTTTTCTGAGTATGTCAGTTATTTCAGTGGCATTATTTCCAGGTCTTGTTACTCCTTGAAAGAGTTGTCTTTGCTTTTGTCTCTCATCTTTAATTTCTGCAAATTTGGGGGGTCGCACCCTCTAATTTAAAATATTCCCAGTTCTTATGAGTATTATAATGCTGATGAACATTGAATTGATGTAATTTTGTTATTGTAGTATCACAAAGTAAGCAAATCATCTTTAGCAGAAATAAGATAATATTGTAATTCCCAATTCTCATTTAAAAGTCTGTTCTCTTCCTTCACCATTTTCTTGGTCTTCTTTGACATGATGGGCTTTTACACCGACAGAATTAGAAAATACTGTTGAGCTGTGCAACTATTCACAAATTCCACTTCAAACAGATGCAGTCCACCATTGTCAAACGCTGGCTTGCTCAATCCCATAAACTCTTGTTAACCAGCCTTGTGCAATAGGGGCACCAACCAGGCCAGGGAAGGTAGAATGAAATCTTGAGTGTAGCAGCCATAAATTTAGCCCTTATGGCTTACTAACATTCTAATTGTGCCAATCTGGGAGGATTATTTCATTGAAACTTATTTTATTCTTTGGTATTTTAAATATGTTCATTTTCATAATAAAATAAAAATATAAAAGTGAACAAAAATGTATTAATAAAAACAAAAAGATTTATTCTTTAAAATTTGGATTCAGTCAAAAGTCTACCCTGGAGGATAGCCACATGTGGCCTTCAGGCTGCAAGTTCCCCACCTTAGAACCCCTTCAAAATCCTTCAATAGATGTTTAATTTATAGAAGTTGCCCCCCTTTTCTCTCTCATCTAGCAGTGTCCTTCCTCCCTGCAAGACAGTAAGTCTGGTCTACCAGGCTTATTCCTGGTAGTCTTTGGCTGATTAAGCATTAACAACACATTTGATAATTAAAGCCTCTCATTGTCAGGACTCCAAGTCAAGATTCTTTAGGAAAGAGTCTCCCTTTCTGTGACAATGGCACAGTAAAGTAGCTGCCATTCCAAATAATGGGACTTGTACATTCACACAGAGACTCTGCCAATGTGGGAAAAAGTGATTTTGAGAAGTTCACCCTGATCTCTTATCCTTTGAAGAAATGTGGATCACAGTTGAATTCAGAAGAAAAAAAAAACTGCTTTCTGTGAGTAGCATCTACTTAACAACAGTTTAATTTAAGTAAATGACATTAACAGAGTCTCAAAATAGTAGAGAAATAAAATGGATTTAGAAAGATAAGAAAAAATTCTTCCCTGTGAAAATATAAAGAATGTGCAAAAATAGGGCTCTTCTGCTAGTGCCAACTTCTTTGCTTGAAGGACAGAAACTGAGTGAGGTTTTTGTTGATTTTTATAAAGAAATAAAAAGACAAATGTCATGGGGATAGGTAAATAAAGTGGGACTCTAGGGCAAAACTAGGGAAGCAAGTTTAAAGTTGTGATATGGCTTTGGGCAATTTCTACCAAAGAGACTATGAGAGTGCATTAGGATACCAAGAAGAAGGATATAGTTAAAAAAAACAGAGACAAGGGCAGAATTTTGAAAAACAACTACAGTACCTTTAGGGTCAGACAGAGAAAGAAATAATTCAAGATTCTTCTCTATCCCAATTACTTCAAAGTCAATATACCCAGCCCTGCTGTTTACTGAATGTCAGAGCCATAAATTCTAGAAGCCCCACCTGTGTGTTCATTATGGCTGAAATGGGTACAAAGTCTTCAGGGCTAGTCAAGAAAAATAAAAGAGGGAGCAGGTATCATTATTCTCACATAAGGTAGGTTAATGTTCTCCTTATTATTTCTATTCAGGAACAATGAAAAAATACCCACTAGTCTCTTGGCTGCTGCCCTTTTATTTTTAATCTGCTTGTTCTTTAAAACATCTCCATTAACAATTTAAGGATAAACTTGCCACTTTGTGCCCGCAGATAAGGCAAAGGAAGTTGTGGATGGCTTTCTCATTGGCCCATAATTTCTAGAACAGAAAGAGTGATAAAAAGGATCAGAAGTTTCTCCCTTGAGTGAGAGGTTATCAGGACTCCCTCTGCAGAGATTTGGCTATCATTATCTACTTTCACACACCAAAGGAAAAACCTTGGGGGCCTTGGACACTGTGGATCAAGGGCCAGAAGACATATTCTATAAATGATCCGATAGAAATAGTTTTGGCTTTGAGCACCAGTCTTTGTTATAACAATTTAAACCTACGAAGGTATTTCAAAGCAGCCATAAACCATGTGTAAATGAATAGGCATAGCTGTATAACAATAAAATTTTACTTGCAAAACAGGCAGTAGGTTATATGTGGTCCCAATGGGTCAGAGTTTGTGAACCCCTGCAGATGCCCTCTGGATGATGGGAAGCTCTCAATCCTGGAAATAAGAGTACAGTGGAGAAAAAAATGACTGACTGTTTCCTGGCTCTAATACTACTAAATGTGTGTTCTTAATTATTGATGCCTAAGTTTCCTTATCTGTTAAAATAAGATAACAATAGTCATTGTCACAAATTTCATGAAGATTAAATGAATCTATGTATGACAAGCACTTAGACCTAGATGTGGCAAAAAAAAAAAAAGGCATAATAATTATTGTCACTATTATCTTCAGGTAGAAGGCTAAAGACAATGTACTAGCTACATATTATTTGAACATTGCTTTGGATAAGAAAGATGTATAAAGCCATCTCACTGGATTATATTTCTTGCTGTCCCCCAAATTTCTATCTCATTGGCATTTTAAAAATCAAAAAAGCCCTACTCCAAAGCAAGAAGAATACCCAAGTTTTTTCAGGTCCCAAGAGAATGTTCCATACATTCCTCAAAACTTCAGACTCAACAAGTTCAAAACTAATCTTTCATCACCCCATCTCTATTTCTTCCCCTAGTATTATAATTCCAGAAATAGATATTAGTGTCTAAGTTCAAAAACTTAAAACCTTTTTTTCTCATCCTTTTTCATCTACATCCAGTCACCAGACTCTATCAATTCCACTTCTACAGAATCTTTTGAGTCTTTTCTTCCATTTTGAGTCTTTCCATCCCTACGGTACCACCTTAGTCACATTGTCATATTTTTTTTACCCTGTAATTCCTTCCTCTAACCTTGCCTCAACCCCAATCCATTCTGCACAATGTCACTCATGGACTCGTCCATAAAAGCAAACCTAAGCACTCTCATCATTTTCTGTTTCATGTCTTTATTGTGAAGCGAAACCTCCTTAGCATGACATGAAAGTTCTTTCATCATCTGGCATCTTCAGTCTCTGTTCCCATCTCCCTCTTCTGCCTTTCATCCCAGTGTATATTTCAGTAGTCCTGAACTGCTTGCTGCTTCAGATCTCTGATAATCTCTTCCTTTGAAAGAAGCAATATAAGTAGGAACCTTCATTTGAGCTCCCATAGGATTCTTTTGACTCACTTATCCTAGCTCTTGCTGTGTTATAATTATCTATTTGCTTGTACTTTTTCCCCATAAGACAGTGAGCTCTAGGAAAGAAAAAATCCAGTCTTATTTGTGTTTATCTTTCCCTTGCTTCCCACAATACCAGATCTATCATAGATATTCAATAAGTTGGTTAAATTAATAAACCATACAGCCTAAAAAGTACAGAAGGAGAAGTACCGAGAAGTTGGCAGGGCCGTGGACAGGGGTCTGGATCCAGTCTTTGTCCATTGTTAATACTGAAGGGTTTATAGAAGTCCGAGGAGGAAAAAAAGAAGAGTGGGGATAGGCAGAAAGATAGGCAAGTATATGAAGAAAAGTTAATCATGAGGCTTGAGGACAGACCATTGGATTTGGAAAGAGTGAATTTTTTATAATTCAGGTATTTTAAATAAAAAGAGAGATTATTGGGCAATAGAGGAAGTTAGACACAGATTGTTGCTACAAGAAGTTGGTGTTAAAAGGAGTTAATTGTTTATTTTCCATTTTTTGTTTTATAATAAGGAAGCCTGAGTTTTTCTATAAGACAAGATCATTAAGAGAATACAAAGACAAGTTAGAATTGGGAGTTTAAACACAGTATGGGGCAGAGCAGGTAGAATTAAGTCCACATACGGGGGTTATCTTTGACAGGAGAAGAAACAGTTACTTGATGTTCAAAGTCAGAGGAAAAAGAAGGGTCAGGAATGGTCAAATGGGAGATATTGAAAGGGTATAAAGGAAAACTAAGAGTTTAAACTGAATGGCTTCCATCACCTATGTGCGGACACAAGAACAGGCAGCACTGAGCTCTCAGAGAAGGAAATGGGAGAGTGCTCAGGACCAAAAAAGGAGATGAAGAGACTGCAGGAGACAGCATTCATTGCCCTGGTGGAAAGAAAAATCTGAGTATCAGAGGTATTAAAACAGTATATTTATCTATATTTTATGGCTCAAAAACAAGTTGGAGAATTAATTTTTGTTGTCTTCCAAATATGTTAATTCAGCATTGAGTTCATGGTATCCACATCTAATAAACAGGGAAAATTTAGGCTACCTGGCATTTCACCTTTTGACATACTAAAGGGGAAGCCTCATACTTAGCTGATAAAAATGTGGATTACACAGGTGCAACAGCAAATAGAGCCACCTGAGAAAATTCCATAAGCATATAGGTTTGGAGTGTCATGATGAACAGCTTTGGGCAAGAAGAAACATTCAAGGAATTAGGAAGAATTAATGGTGAAAGACTGACCAACTATTTAGAAGTCAGACTACATCTCAGATTTATAAAATACCTGTACTGCTGTGGATAACAATACCTACCAAACTTATACCCGTGTGTATAACATATACACACACATAACTTTTGTTGTTAACCATGTTCTTTGCTTTCTTAGTCAAGTAGCAACAGTTACTGTAACTATATTAAAAAATAGAAAGTCACTCTTAAGCTCATACCTGGTCTAGTAAGCAACCTCCTTATTCACTCCTTTCTCCAATCCCACTTTTTGTTTGCTGTTTAGACAGATCATGGAGATATGATGCTATGAAAACCACATGGGTAAATAGTAAAATGGGGTCAAAATTAGGTGTAGAAATCCTACACTCAGGAATCATCCCCAGGTCTAGATTTGTGAAAGCCAGCATTCTGAAGAGACTCTTTCCTAAAGCCTTCTGATCACAGTTGTACTGCATTTATTAATTGCCATGGGAACCACCAGCTGTCATCACGAAATCTTTTATGGGCACACTGTAAATATTAAAACAGCATATTAAAATTATACCGTATGCAGCAGCAGCTGATGCTATTTTATGAAGGCGACATTAAAGAGTGTGCAGAGTTATCACACTACAACTCCCATGATCTCTATTTCTTACAGGTCCCCCAAAGCATAATGCTGGGTGACAATTTTAACTCTTTAATCACAGTAGGGAGTTATTTAAGAATGCATGCTGAAAAACTTTATTCCTTAAGCCAGGGTGTGTAGTTGATATAGATGCCTTTTTTTGCATTCACCAGTCCACTTTCTGCTGTAAAAGTGAGGGGAGGAAGATGGAAGATTTCCTTTGAAATTTCCCAGGGCAGAAAGAGAGCATTATACTTTTCTTAGAGTTAAAATCAGTGTGTAGGAGTAGATCCTAAGAACTACATACCCTATCTGGCTTGGCCTATTTAGACGGTGTATCAGGTGGAATGGATATCCTGGCTAGAAGAGAAATCCATCTGATGTACTTTGTAAAATCTTCCCAGAGCTAACTTGAGACTTATTTGAGGTATCTCATAAGTCCTGCTTACTCTCCCTAAATCTCTATTGGCTCTCCATATTGTCTGAAATTTCTACCACTGTATTTGGTACAGGGAACTAGATCCAGAAGATATCCATTAAAATGTAAAAATCCAGACAACATTTTTAAAATACTGTTAATTTTCTTAAGAGTGATTTTAATATCATTAGTATGTAGGATAATATTCTTACTCTTAGGAGATACCTCCTGGAGTGTCAGGGTGAAGCGTAATGATACCCAAAACTTACTTTCACATGCTTTAACAATATAAAAATATGTAGTGTGTTCATATTCACTACATTCATACAAGTTAATATATAAATTAAATATGGCAAAATGACAATAATCACTGAATTAAGGTGGTAGGTATTATTGCTGATTTTTTTACCTTTCATATGTTTGAAAATATTCATAATGAAAATGTAGAAAAATTCACATTTTGGAGAATACCATGAAATTACTAAATCAGAATCCCTAGACTCCAAAAACAGACACTGCTAGTAGATACCTAGAGTAAATTTTAGGTCCAATATGGCTAAGAACTATTGAATTATAATGCTAAATGCTGGCAAAGGAAAAAGTGCAATAAGTATGTGATGAAATAAGCAACTTCGAAGAGAAGTGGAGCAAGATGCTAAAGTAGCATTCGTAGTGATTCTACCCACCCCCACAGAGATATATTGAATAAATATCCACAAATTACCTCATAAGAGCTAAGAAAACCAGTAAAAAGATTATAGTACCTGATTATAGCACAAAAATAAGAAAAGATCCATTGAATAGGATAGGAAGGTCACACAACAACCCTCCCAAAACCCCAGGTAGCACAGCAAAAGGGAGAGATTGTCAGTTCAGAGGAAACAGGGAAGTGAGCATAGGATTTTTCCTTGTAACCCAATAGTAGTGGATCTGCCATAGTAAAAACCCAATGGATGTTTACTGTGTAGATCTCTATAGCCTTTTACTCCAGGCCCTTACCCATAGACTGTGCCTTGGCACCAGATAGGACCACAGAGCCCCAGGCTTCAAGCTTGCATATTGGACTGAATTTCTAACCTGCATCATGATTGGGTCAACCTCAGTGGCTTTGGTCTCCACAGACCTCTGAGCTGAAGGCAGCCCTCAGTGGTCCCAGGTTTCTGAGGTATTGACTAGTGCTATACCAACTCCAGGAGGCCCCAGACTTCTGAAAGTGCCACATTATCCACAATGGAACTTCAGATTCTAGCATGTTAGAAGCCCAGAATGGCCCATTACCATTCCAGCCACATTTTCCCGGGACTTCTGGTGCACACCAGAACTACAGAACTGCTGAAGAACTTTGCCAGAGAAAGCCAGTCTGCAAGGACTGGGATAAGAACCTACTTATTCAATTACAAACACATGACCACAGGATTAAGGACAAGCAAGGAAACATCACCAAATGCACAATGACTAACTCAAAAAAGATAGAATATATAAACTTCCTAACAAAGAATTCAAACTCAACCTGTTTTAAGGAAGCACGGAGAACTTTAAGAAAGTACGAAGAAATAATTCAATGAAATAAAGAAAATGATAAATTACCAGAATCAAAAATTTAACAGAAAGACTGAAGTAGGAGTGAGGGGCAAGATGGCTAACTGGAAGCAGCTTCCGAAAGAGGCCCCTGTCCAAAAGGAAAGATATGTCCAGAAACTGCCCAATTAAGCTGAAGACTGGGAGCCCAACTGAGAGAGAGGTGATACCTGCAGGTCACCTCTACTGAGAAAAGCTGTGACTCCAAAAAAGCAAGCTTCAGGTACAAAATTCATCTGAAAGGAAAATTGTCCATCGCATCCCCCAAGAAAACTATGGTTTTTCTGTTTCCTTTCTTTTTTCTCTTCGGTTCCTCCTGCAGGTTTTCTATAGACAAGCGGTGAACAGTGGACCTCTTGTCTCACCCCACAGGAGTGCTCTGGGAATTGGGGACTACTTCCTCAGAGGGACCTGGCTGTGCCTCTGAATACTCTCTTGCTAGGGAGAAAAATTGAACTAAAGTCTTCCCTGCCATTCCAAACTTACAGTACACCCTTCCCCCCTTACCTGACGAACCAGAAGCCTAACCCCTGCTGAGACTGAGGGAACAGGATCTTGAGCAGCACCCTCCCTCCCTGTCTGCAGGACCAAGTGCCCCCACACAAGAGACTCTGGGGACCACATGGAGCCTCCCCCCAGGCTCCCATCCACCCACCCGCCTGCCTTGGCCAGGGACTCCTCAGGTGACTGCGCAGCCCGTGCCCGGCCGCCAGGCCTTGGCTCACACTCCCTGGCCAGAGACTCCATGGGCGTCCATGGGGCCCTTTGCCCACCAGGCCTCCGCACACCCCCCACAGTCAGGGACTCTGCTGGTGACCGCGCAGCCCCATGCCCTGCACCCCGTATTTGCCAGGCCTCCACCCGCTCCAGCCAGGAACTCTGGGAGCTGAGCAACCCATGTCCTCCCTCCTGTACCCTCCTTACTTCTGCACTGGCTCTGCCCATCTGGCTAGGGACTCTGGAAGCTGAGCAACCCAGGCTTTCCCTCTGGAGTCCTCCCTGCCTCTAAACAGAGACCTCCTCCTGGCCAGAGACTGCTGGAGCCATGGGCTCTCTTTGCCAAAGTCACTGGGCACCAGGTACTCCAAGAACCATGAGCACCATCCCCCACCCTGCTGCAGAATCTGGGGGTGCAGGATCACATTCCAGAGCTGCTCCCACAGCAGAACTCCCTGGCGGGGGCAGTCCCAGAGGTGCTACACAGGGTCATTCCATACAAGGATCCAGCAATAATAGAGTGATCCCGCCAGAGTCTAATCTTGGAGAGACAACTCCCCAACTCTGAGGACGGCCAGAGGCAATGGTGAAAAACAATCATGAGGCAGAATCAACAGAAAAACTCTGGCAATATGAATATCAGAATAGATCAACTCTCCCAAGGAACGACAAGGCAGACCCAGCAAAAGATCCCATGCATAAACAAATGGCTGAGATCTCAGAAATTGAATTCAGAATCTGGATAGCAAATAAGATCAACAGAATGGAGGAAAAGATGGGATTAGAATTTCAAGCAGTAATCCAAAAGATGTCTCAAGGATTCAACAAATTCAAAGACAAAAAACCAAAGATTTTGACACATTGAAACAAGAAGTTGCAGCCGTCAAATATCTGAGAAATACAGTAGAATACCTCAGTAACAGAATGTAGCAAGCAGAAGAAAAGATTTCTGACATGGAAGACAAAGCTTTTGAACACTCCTAAACTTTCAAAGAGGAAGAGAAATGGAGGGCAAAAACAGATCACTCTTTCAGAGAGCTCTGGGATAATTCAAAGAAAACCAATATTTGAATTATAGAGATCCCTGAAAGCCCTGAAGTGGCCTCACAAGACACAGAGTCTCTTCTTCATGAGATTGTGGAAGAGAACTTTCCAGACATGCCAAGAGATTCTGAAATTCAGATCGCAGACAGTTTCAGAACTCTAGCATGACTCAACCTGAATAAGAAATCCCCCAGACACATCATAATCAATTTCACTAAAGTTAATATGAAGGAAAAATTCTGAAAGCAGCCAGATGTATAAAAACCATAACCTACAAGGGGAAGAATATTAGAATAACTGCAGATCTCTCTGCTGAAAACTTTCAACTTTCTTTAGAAGAGGAGGGTAATTGACTTTTAACCCCTAAAACAAAATAACTTTCAACCCAGGATCCTGTATACAGCTAAACTGAGTTTCATTTATGATGGAGAAATTAAATGTTTTAATGACATCCACTTGTTGAAGAAATTAGCTATAACTAAACCACCTCTCCAGGATAGTCTCAGACCTATCTTCCATAATCATCAGTGTAATCCTCCACCACAAATGTAAACCCACACAGAAACTTTTGATCAAATTCCAACTTCTACAGTTGTGAAAGGATTAAAAATGTCCACCAGACTTTCAAAAGGCTTATCAATATTATCAATTAATGTGAATAGTTTAAATTGTCCTCTAAAGAGGCACAGGTTGGCTGACTGGATACAAAAACTCAAGCCAGATATCTGCTACATATAAGAATCTCATCTTACCTTAAATGATAAATACAGACTCAAGGTGAAGGGATGGTCATCTATATTCCAGGCAAATGGAAAGCAGAAAAAAGCAGGTGTTGCAATCCTATTCGCACATACAATAGGCTTTAAACCAACCAAAATAAGGAAGGATAAGGATAGACACAACATATTTGTAAAAGATACTACTCAATATGATGAGATTTCAATTATTTTTTTAATTTTTTTTTTTATTGTTGGGGAGTCATTGAGGGTACAAGAAACCATGTTACACTGGTTGCATTTGTTTGGTAAAGTCCCTCTTACAATCATGTTTTGCCCCCAAAAGGTGTGGCACACACCAAGAACCCACCACCCCTCGCTCCTTCCCTCTCTCTAGTCTTCCTTTCCCCAGCCCTCCCTCATTCTTTCTCTCTCTGCTCTCCCGTTCCCTCACTCCCACCATGTCAATAATTGTCATTAATTGTCCTCATATCAAACTTGAGTACATGGGATTCATGTTTCTCCATTCTTGAGAGGCTTTACTAAGAATAATGTGTTCCACTTCCATCCAGGTTAATACAAAGGCTGTAAAGTCTCCTTTTTTTATGGCTGAATAGTATTCCATAGTGTACATATACCATAGGTTGTTAATACATTCCTGGGTTAGTGGGCATTTAGGTTGTTTCCACATTTTGGCAATTGTAAGGTGAGCTGCAATAAACAGTCTAGTGCAAGTGTTGTTATGATAAAAGGATTTTTTTCCTTCTGGGTAGATGCCTAGTAATGGGATTGCAGAGATTTCAATTATTAATATTTATGCAACCAACCAGAATGCGCCTCAATTTATAAAAGAAACTCTAACAGACATGAGCAACTTGATTTTCTCCAGCTCCATAGTAGTCGGAGATTTTAATACCCCATTAGCAGTGCTGAATAGATCCTCCAAAAACAAACTAAGCAAAGAAATTTTAGATTTAAACTTAACCATTCAACATCTGGATTTAATAGACATCTACAGAACATTTCATCCTAATAAAATTGAATACACATTCTTCTCAGCACCCCATGGAACATCCAAAATCGACCACATACTAGGTCACAAGTCTATACTCAGCAAATTAAAAAAAAATACAAATTATTCCTTGCATCTTCTCTGACCATCATGGAATAAAAGTTGAACTCAATAACAACAAGAACCTGCATACCCATACAAAATCATGGAAGCTAAATAACCTTATGCTGAAGGATAGATGGGTCATAGACGAGACTAAGAAGGAAATTACCAAATTTTTGGAACAAAACGACAATGAAGACATGAATTATCAGAACCTCAGGGATAGTGCAAAGGCAGTCCTAAGAGGGAAATTTATAGCACTGCAAGCCTTCCTCGGGAAAATGGAAAGAGAAGAAGTTAACAACTTAATGGGACATCTCAAGCAATTGGAGAAGGAAGAACATTCCAAACGCAAACCCAGCAGAAGAAAAGAAATAACCAAAATTAGAGAAGAATTAAATGAAATTGAAAACAAAAAAATTATACAACAGATCAATAAATCAAAAAGTTGGTTTTTTTGAAAGGGTCAATAAAATTGATAAACCTTTGGCTAACCTAACCAGGAAAAAAAAAGGAAAAATATCTAATCTTATCAGTCAGAAATGGTACAGACAAAATAACAACAGACCTCTCAGAAATTGAAAAAATCCTTAACGAATATTACAAGAAACTTTACTTGTATGAAATATGAAAATCTGAAGGAAATATGAAATATGAAAATTTGAAGGAAATTGACCAATACTTGGAAGCAGGCCACCTACCAAGACTTAGCTACAATGAAGTGGAAATGTTGAACAGGCCTATATCAAGTTTTGAAATAGCTTCAACTATACAAAATCTCCTTAAAAAGAAAAGCCCAGGACCAGATGCCTTCACGTCAGAATTCTACCAAACCTCTAAAGAAGAACTAGTACCTATTTACTAAACCTCTTCCAAAATATAGAAAAAGAAGGAATACTACCCAACACATTCTATGAAGCAAACATCACCTTGATCCCTAAACCAGGGAAAGACCCAACAAGAAAAGAAAATTATAGACCAATATCACTAATGAATATTG
>CAUYON010084235.1:0-26175 GCA_963573935.1 Arctocebus calabarensis | reverse complement strand
AATCCTGGTTGATTATTACTAATATAGCTTAATATTTCGATGCAGTTATCATCTGTTTTCTTTTCTGAATGTATTTATCTTCGTTCATTCTTTACATGGTTTTTGTTTCTAGTCCCTATCTTAAACATTGTTATTGTTATTAAATTTTTAGCCTTTTAAATTCTGTGAAGGCAAAAAATGGAAACCTAATTAACACATGTATGTATAAAAATAAAAATAAAAAAATCCTGGTTGACATAAAAAAATATATATATATATATACATAAATAAGTAAAATAAAAGTTTTTTGGTATATTTTATCTTTCTATGTCTTATAGTTTTTATTGCATTTTGGAAATTATACAAAAGAACCGTGGAAACTGCATAGACGATTTTTTCTTCCCTGAGTTTATCCTTTGGGCGGGAGTGTGAAGATCTAGGTACTGAATACAGTTAGGTGTACTGGGTATCAGAGTCAGTTTTAGTAAGTCTTAGTTCATGACTAGTGTGTCTCTAATTTCTTGGGTATGTTCTTTCTAGACTCTTGATTGAGAGGTTAGCAGTTCTTTGTTTCTTAAGCTCTGAAAGATGGAAAATGATTCAGTTCTTCTTGTTAGAGGTCTTGAATCAAGCTCCTTAGCTTCTCACACAAAACTACTTATTTGTAGTTTCTTGGTAAAAGTCTTGAGGGTAGTCTAACCTCAGGCAGACCTCCTTTTTCTAGTAGGACTTTGTTTCCTGAGCAGTAGTATAATGGGGGAGATTTTCTTCTGAATTTTAGGTGTTTTAAAATAATTCCTCTAACTCCTAATGTTATAATTTTATTTATTTATTTATTTATTTTTTGGCCAGGGCTGGGTTTGAACTCGCCACCTCTGGCATATGGGGCCAGTGCCCTACTCCTTGAGCCACAGGCGCCACCCAGTGTTACAATTTTAATTAGGAAAAGCTAACCACACTTCGGGACTTTTGTAGATTTTAATCTGTCAAATGTCAGGCCACCAAACCATTAGTGTTTACCTGGTTTTTATTTCTCCCAGTATAGTTCTAAGCCCAGCCCAAATAAACCCATATCTTCAGCCTGAAGTTAGAATTAGTGAAGTTCAACAGCAATTCTCTGTTGTTTTTAGAGCTATTTCTTCTCTAAAAATTTTAGTATATCAGTCTTTGTTTTTCCTCAGTAATCTGATTTGTTTAAAAATATGATTACAAATTATCCTGTTTTATTTCTTACAGTGGAAATCTTAGCCTGCAATGACCTAGCCAGAAAGACAAATCTCAGAATGATCACTTTTTAAGCAAATCATCTACTTTGGTTAATCTTCAATTGTCAACTAACCAAGTTTTCCTCCTCCCTCCTTCCTTCCCTCCCTTCCTTCCTTCTTTCCTTCCTTCTTTTTTTCTCTTTTCTTTTCTTTCTTTTTTTTTGTTTTAGACAGAGTCTCACTCTGTTGCCCAGGTGCTAGAGTGCCTTGGCATCAGCCTAGCTCAAAGCAACATTGCAACCTCCAATTCCTGGGTTCAAGCAATCCTCCTGCCTCACCACTCAAGTAGCTGGGACTATAGTCCCTCCCATCCCATAATGTCCAGCTAATTTTTCTACTTTTAGTAGTAACAGGTTCTCACTCTTAGGCTTGTCTCAAATTCCTGAGCTAAGCAACTGTGTTATCTGGCCTCCTAGAGTGTTTGGATTATAGCAAGTATTTAATGTATGATGTTTTCAAAAGCATATTCTTATCTATATTCTTATCTATCTTACGCATCTCTAGATATAGTTTGGAACTTGTACATCTGAAGGCTTGAGTCTGTCTTCTTGATATTCACTTCAGATTTTCTATTACATCATGCCCATATAACACATTCCATTTTGTGTAAAATACAATTTTGTAGAAAGACTCTTATTCATTTTATTATCCTTTGTGAGAGCCATGTGAAGTTTTAGAGGAACAAAAGTCCATGAAAAGAGCAGGAGAAATGCTCAGTGAAAAGGGGCCTGGTGACATGGACTTTAAATGTGCAATTGTTCTGATGCCAGATTTCCTTCAAAGCAGTGCCAATTGGCAGACACAGAAATCCTCACCTCCTCCCAGTGTTAAACTCAGCAGTCAAAAACTAGATATAGTGGGAAGTGTTGATTTAACATGCAGGAAGAAGCATGGTCTTTAGTAAACATTCAAAAGAAGGTTTTTAAGAGTGTTAGCTTAAAAGGCAGACAGAAGGACAGAGAGTAAGAGCAGGGGAGCAAAGATGAAAGAATTGTAGCAATGTGAGGAGAAGCTGATTGAAAGGAAGAATGAAGCTTGGAATAATTTAGACTAAAACTCCACTTTTAATAAAGTTTATAGTAATTGGGTCAAATTAGATTACCTGTGTATATGAATTATATATATATGAAAGTATATAAATGTATACATACATACATCTGTGTCCAAAAATGTTTGATGTATACATAAGACATATGTATACACATGTATAGAAAGATGCGTGTGTGTGTGTGTGTGCATATATATATTCAGAACATATCTAGAAAACTATTTCTGTGTCCAGAAGTTTTTTTCTATTTTTTTTAATTAGATCATAGTTGCGTACCTTAATGCATTTATTCTGGCTGGTTTTATACAAAATTCAAAATACTGACAATGGCTTGGTGCCTGTGGCTCAGTGGGCTAAGGTGCCAGCCACGTACACCTGAGCTGACAGGTTCGAATCCAGCCCGGGCCTGCCAAAGAACAATGATGGCTACAACCAAAAAATGGCCGGGCGTTGTAGTGGGCGCCTGTAGGCCCAGCTACTTGGGAGGTGGAGGCAAGAGACTCGCTTGACCCCAGGAATTGGAGGTTGCTATGAGCTGTGATGCCACAGCACTCTATGCAGGGTGACAGCTTGAGGCTCTGTCTCCAAAATAAATAAATAAATAAATAAATAAAATAACATGCTGGTTTTAACAGAGCCTTCACTGCACTTTCTTAATTATTGTGTTAATACATTTATACTCTACCCTTAGTAGATTTGACATGTACCCTTGTAAAATGCACCGTAGGTGTGGTTTGACCAATTACCCTCCCTCCATCCGTCCTCCCCTTCCCCTCTCCTCCTCTTTCCACTTCAACTTGAAAAAAGTTGATGTTGATGTGGTAACTAACCTTATCAGGATGTAGACTCTAAGATTGACAACATTTTTCTTTGTTTAGTTATTTTAGGTAAAATAGAGAACTAGAAAGGATGTGTGTCTGTTAATCAGTAGGCTTGTAGATGCTAGCAAAAGTTAAAAGAAGAAACTGTAAATTGTACAATGATAGCATGTAATTATTGATTAATCATGTGTATGCGCTGAACTAGTAAAATGTATGTACAGTTGGGCTATAAAAGCCACAGAGAAATAAAGTAATTTTGCTACTTGACATCTTAAGCGTATAGCCCTCTTTACTGCATACAATTTCAACAAGCAGGTCTAGGCTCTGCCTCTCTCATCAGTTGTGAGGATGCAACAATCTTGGGCTGTAGTTGGGTTAGAGCTTTCATATGGAACTCTGGGTGCTTAAATATTGGCTTCATAGTAGAGCTGAACATTGGATACTTTTTCTTCCATTCTTGAGATACTTTGCTAAGAAGAATATGTTCCAGCTCCATCCATGTAAACATAAAAGAGGTAAAGTCTCCATCTTTTTTAAGTCTTGCTTTACGTACTCTGTTCTTGGTTGTAGAGAAGATTTTTAGTTTGATCGGGTCCCAGTAATGTATTGTTCGTGTTGCTTCATCTAACTAGCGAGGTCCTCCTCATAAAATATTATCCTAGACCGATTTCTTCAAGTGTTTTCCCTGCACTCTCTTCTAGTATTTTTATAGTTTCATGTCCTAAGTTTAAATTTTTATCCAGTGAGAATCTATTTTTGTTAATGATGAAAGATGTGGGTCCAGTTTCAGTCTTCTAAGTCACCAGCCAGTTCACCCAGCACCATTTATTAAACTGGGTTTTTTCCCCAATGAATGTTTTTGAAGAAGGTCATGCTTCCTTACCTTGAAGAATGACCTCTATAGCTACAGTTATATGTGTTTTAATAAAAATATATTGTATCAGACACTTTGATGTGTATAGACAATTTTGACGAATTTTATGATATAGTTATTAATATGCCATACTTAAGTTTTGCTTTAATAAACTTTTACTTTGTTAAAGGAGAAAGAAAGACAAGAAATAATTAAAACAATTGAAGAATGTAATCAAAATAAACTATAATAAAAAGATTTGGGAAAAATTATAGCAAAGTTGGGAGTTTTGAAATCTACCGAGAAAAGTATGGCTATGCTTCAAAGAGGAAGTGATAGCTAGATTTAGGTTTAAGGATTAAATGAATTTATAAGCATACATTGTCCTTCCCTTCTTACTTAAAAAGCATCACTTCCAATATATACTAGCTGTTTTAACACACTTCCTATAAATATATGAGAAACTTATAACATGAGTATATTTATTTTATCCTAACATAGATGGATAAAACATGGTCCACATGAGTATATTTATTTTATCCTAACATTAGAATTATAATGATGGCTCTACATAGTAAGTTTTCGTATTTAGTCATATGAACTACATACTTTATTCTTCCTCCAAATTTACCATGTTATTTTTGAGACTTTTCTGCACTATACTATTTTAGGAAAAATTGGTATACTCTGAAAAATTCCTAGGAGAGTTTTAGTGAAATTGCCTTGAATTTATAGACTGCTGAGTAAAAGTAAACTGTGGTATAATTTGAGTCATGTGCAACAAAAATGGCACATATTTCTGTTTATCTAATTGCACATTTTTATTACATTGTTTTAGAGCTCTATTACTATGAGATATTTTCTAATTGTTGGTACTGGAGACAAGAATTATACTGGCTTTTCAATAGACTGATTATGTATCCAGAATCCTCAAAGAGAATCTTGTTATTTGTCATGTTTTATGTGTCACTTCCTCTGAATAGCTATACATGTTATTGTTATTATCTGTGAATAATGATTATTTTATTTCTTGTTTCAATCTTTATATTTATGTTACATACTTTATTCCAGACCACTGTTAAATTCAAACAGAGATAGTTACACTCTTTCCTTATATTCAAATTTAAGAGGACTATTTTTTTTTCTTTTTAAGATAGTCTCACTTTGTTACTCTGGGTAGAGTGCCGTGGTGTTATAGCTTACAGCATCCTCAAACTCTTGGGCTGGAGTGATTCTTTTGCCTCAGCCTCCAAAGTAGCTGGGACTACAGGCCCCCACCACAATGCCCAGCTATTTTTAGAGATAGTGTATGACTCTTGCTCAAGCTGGTCTCAAACTCCTAAGTTCAAGCAATCCACCTGCTCAAGTGATCCACCTGCCTCAGCCTTCCAAAATGCTAGGACTACAGGCGTGAGTCACTACACACGGCCAAGAGGACTAATTCCAATCGTTCATTTTTGTATAACATGTTTACTGTAGAATTTTGATACATGTCCTTCACATGTTTTAATACAGTTGGTCTACCTCTAGGTTTTATCTAGGAATTGTGTTCACTTTTAACAACAAAAGTTTATCAATTGTTTTAATCATCCATCATATCTATTATCAGGCTTTTCCAAAGGTAAATCTATCTATGCATGAATACAATGTGAAATGCTTCTGTGTTCATCATCTCAAAATGAGAAGAAAATGTCTTTAACGACTTACATCATTCCATAATGTGAGCAAGCATTGGGCAAGAGTTGAAGGTCTTACCTGGATTAAAATTAAAACACAAGACACTTTAAGCTTTATAACCAATTTACCGGTTAACAATATGATATCTATTTATTTCCTTGGCAATAAAATATAGCAACTGCAATAGAAGAAAAAAATCTCAAAATTTTATTTTTCCTAACCAGGCCGGGTAAAGTCAAAGCGGTGAAAATTAAGTGAGCATATTTGACTTTGGATTATATTTTAGCCCTTTGAAGAACAGAGGTTGAATATCAATATCAATACAATTATCAATGTTTTCAGGATTAAGAAGACTTGATATTCTTCTTAAAAGAAGTTATTTACAAACCAAAAGGAAGGACTTTTTTTCCTTGTATAAATAAGTTTGTAATGCCTGAATTCCTTCGTGGTTCAAGTTTGACTTTTTGAAAGGATACTCTAGCCTCCTAGTAGTTTCTATATTGTGAGAGGGGTTAAAGTTGATTATTATGTGAATTTTTTTGCAATTTGGACTACTTCTATAAATACAACGATATCTGGACAGTTAGAAAAAAACTTCTGCACAGTGTTCTGACTCACTATTGTTTCGGTACTATTAAACAGCTTCATTTTGGTAGTCACAAAAGGACTAAGGTTTTGACGAGAACTCTGATAGTAAAGAAACTTAAAAAGCATAAAATATAAGACAACTGTATGAAACAACTCATTAAAACACCTTGCCGTCTCTGAAAACCCTTAATCACACTTCCTCCTATCCTTTATTTTGGGAAAATAATGCAAAGTTGGTTAGAGTATATAGTGAAAATTAGTTACTGACATCTCTAAACATTATCTCAGATAATTGCTGAAATGATCAAGAGAACAATAATGACATAGTCTGTTTACAAAATACTTTTGACATTTTATATTATTTAATGTTATAACATGGGACGTTACTTCAGAATGTAAGCTCCTCAGACATAATGGCTTTGTCTATCTTTTTTCACTGCTCAGCATCAAGAACAGTGGCTATTATAGGAGAGGAACTCAATAAACATTGGGAAAAATGAAACAGGTTTGTACGTCGTCTGCTCTTGTCATTTATACCACCCTGGGTTGTTAGTTATTTAGAGTTCGTGTGACTCTTAGTGTCTTGCCCTCAGTAAGACATTTGGCAATAGTATAAAGTGCGATTTTCTTCTGCATTATAATCACACTGAATGGATGCTTTCTATGTGACATGAGGTCATTACAAAAGTTTTGAGACAGACTGCATTGTGGTTCGTTATATCATTCCAAGAAATAAAGCTGATGGTGGTGTTATTTCTGATTCGCCTGTGCAAGTTTCAACTAGCTGGGCTTGTCAGTGGTGCTGGAAGGGCCTCACTTAGTTCCTCCTTGTGGCACTCAGTTGGCATCAGCTGTGGAGCTGGAAAGAGAGTGCTTCCACAAAATGATTTCCTATGATTTTAAAAGTGGGTTAAATGAGTCTCCAATCTTTGAGAGTTTGCAGTGGGCTTTTGGAGACCTTACTCTTTCCCGTGTGACAATTTTTTGGTGATTTCAAGATTTCAGAAGAGTTTAAGCTTCACTGAAAGATGAGGAGCTCCTACAGTGACTCATTACCATTGTGGAAAAAATGGTTCCAAAAAAGAATTGAGTGGCATTTAATGACGTGGAAGTGGCACAACAGATTGGATCTCTAGCACTTTCCAAACTCCTACATGATTATCTTCAGATTAGGAAAGTTTCATTCCAACGAGCTTGCCTCCAACTTTGACAGATGAGCAAGAGCACATCCGTGTTGAATGATGTGAAGAAATGCTAGTCAGATTCAACAAGGGCAAGTCTAGACACATTTCTGACATTGCTGCTGGTGCTTAAACCTGGATTTATGAGTTTTATCCAGAGACTAAGCATCGACAGTGTGGCTATTTCCTGATAATAATCCACCAACAAAAGCAAAATGGCCCCGAATTGTCAGGAGGAAAATGGTGGCAACTTTCGACTTGAAGAGAAACTTCTCTAAAGACGACAGGCGCACGGCCTACAGACACATGAAGAAATGCTCATCATCCTTAATAATCAGAGAAATGCAAATAAAAACTACTTTGAGATATCATCTAACCCCAGTAAGATTAGCCCACATAACAAAATCCCAAAACCAAAGATGTTGGCGTGGATGTGGAGAAAGAGGAACACTTCTACACTGTTGGTGGGAATGCAAGCTAGTACATTCCTTTTGGAAAGATATTTGGAGAATACTTAGAGATCTAAAAATAGATCTGCCATTCGATCCTATAATTCCTTTATTGGGTATATATCCTGAAGACCAAAAATCACATCATAATAAAGATTATATGTACCAGAATGTTTATTGCAGCCCAATTCATAATTGCTAAGTCATGGAAGAAGCCCAAATGCCCATCAACCCTTGAATGGATTAATAAATTGTGGTACATGTATACCATGGGATACTATGCAGCCTTAAAGAAAGATGGAGACTTTACCTCTTTTGTGTTTACATGGATGAAGCTGGAACATATTCTTCTTAGCAAAGTATCTCAAGAATGGAAGAAAAAGTATCCAATGTACAGCCAATTGTACTCAGATGTACCAATTGTACATCAGTATCAATGTACTTATGAAGCTGGAAGAAAAAGTATCCAATGTACTCAGCCATCTGTACTCAGATGTACCAATTGTACATCAGTATCAATGTACTTATGAAGCTAATTTAAAGGTTTCACATGAAGGCTATAACCAACTATAGCACAAGAATATGGGAAGGGGGGAGCGGGTAAGTTAGAGTGGAGGGAGGATGATTGGTGGGGCCACGTCTATGGTGCATCTTAGAAGGGTACAGGTGAAACTTACTAAATGCAGAATACAAATGTCTTCATACAATAACTAAGAAAATGCCATGAAGGGAAACAGTTTGATGAAAACATTTCAAATTGTATATGAAACCAGCACATTGTACCCCTTGATTGCACTAATGTACACAGCTATGATTTAATATAAATAAATAAATAAATAAAAAAATTGCTGCCATAAAAAATTATGTGTACTACAAATTTAGTGGCTTAAAATGATATGGATTCATTATCTTATACTTCTAAAGGTCAGAAGTTGGACATGGGGCTTACCAGGCTAAAATTGATGTCAGCAGCGATGCCTTACTTTGGAAGCAGTAGGGGAGAGTTCATTCCCTTGACTTTTCTATCTCCAGGGCTGTCTGTGTTTTTACCTGCAGCCCTTTCCTTTGCCCCCTTCTCCTGTACTCAGAGCTAGCAATTGTGAATCAAGTCCCTTTCTCATGGTTTTTTTTGAGACAGAGCCTCAAGCTGTCACTCTGGGTAGAGTGCTGAGGCATCACAGCTCACAGCAACCTCCAACTCCTGGGCTCAAGTGATTCTCTTTCCTCTGCCTCCCAAGTATCTGGGACTACAGGTGCCTGCCACAACGCCCGGCTATTTTTTGGTTCCAGCTGTCATTATTGTTTGGTGGGCCCGTGCTGGATTTGAACTCACCAGCTCAGGTGTATGTGGCTGGCACCTTAGCTCCTTGAACCACAGATGCCAAACCCCTTTCTCATGTTTTGAACCTCTCTGTTGCCTCTTCCACCACCAAACCTTTTTTGGCCAACTGTTTTGCCTCTGTCTTTCACCTCTATAGGCCCCTGTGATTATATCAGCCAGCCCAGATAGTCTAGGATAATCTCCCTATTTTAAGGATTAGTAATCTTTTTTTTTTCTCCCTTTTTAGAGACAGAGTCTCCCTTTATTGTCCTTGGTAGAGTGCCATGGCATCATAGCTCACAGCAACCTCCAACTCCTGGGCTTAGGCGATTCTCTTGCCTTAGCCTCTCGAGTAGTTGGGCCATTCTGGCCCACAACAATGCCTGGATTTTTGTTGTTGTTGTTGTTGCAGTTTGGTCAGGGCAGGGTTTGAACCCACCACCCTTGGTATATGGGGCTGGTGCCCTACCCACTGAGCCACAGACACTGCCCAAGGATTAGCAATCTTAACTGCATGCCTGAATTTCCTTTTGCCTGAATATTTTGTAACATATTCACAGGCTCCAGGGATTAGGACATGAACATTGTTGCAGGGCTACTATTCTGCCTAAACAGCCCCCAACAAAAAATCATTCAGCCCTAAATGTGCTGTGGCCGAGAAATCCTTTCCTAGAGAAGGCTTCTTAGCCCTTAGAAGCCAGGTGTTTCATTCAATGTAGGTAAAAGAAAAAGATCAGCTACTTTAAAACTGACTTATTTGAAGTGTTATCACAGCACATTTAACAATTTGGACAATTTTCATTAAAAGCTACTGCTGGCCAAGATATGATGATAACATTGTCTACGAGGTGAGGAAGTGAAAAATGTCTTATTAAATAAATGAAACAGCAGCTTCTGGTAACAAACATATGAAACAGAATATTCATCTTTTCTTCAATGGGAATAACACATGACAAAAGTGAGGCTTTCTTCACATTGTTTGTTTATAGAAAATTCATGTCCACTGAGGCCTTATGTTAAATTTGTTCTCTGATGTTAGCATTTCCAGGATGCACAGGGCCACTGGAGTATGTTCTTATGATCTTACCATTTATTTACCTTGATTCGAAACTCCAATTACTGTCAGAGATGCTTCTTGTTAAATATGGTAAGATCTCTAGCTTCTGAGAGTGTGAATATGTATTGGGTTCTCTGGGGCCAGGCTCAGATGGAAGTTAAGGAATAAGAGATCTGGGGAAGTGGGTGCAAATTAATTAAATATCTGAAGATAACAGTGGAGGAAGTTTGGACTTTAGAGAAAAGGCTGGAATTTAGGGAGAGAAGATTGTTTATCAGGAGACTGGGAGGTTGATTTTTCTTCCACTGAAGCCTCCTTTCCTGGTCTCGCATTTTGTGTATGTGTGTGCACACACATGCTTATTTGTTCACTCTGAATATTACTGTGCTTTTGTGTTGCTTCCTAGTATCTTTCAACACCTAAAGCAACTCTTTTGGGTTATCCAAAATCAGGAATCAGAATATAACACACAAATTTCAAAGACATTGGGGGACCCTATTCTCCAGATAAAATGTTGGAATTTTCCTGATGTATTCAAACTGTCATATTTAGTTACTGGTTTTCTTTGGGTAATCCAACTCTATTTTATTCATGGGCTATTCTAAAAATATAATCAAAGGACACCTACTGGCTACAAGCGACTTTGTTCATGTCTAATAGGGCTGCGAAGAATGGTTTGAATTTACCGCAGATGCGGGAAAATATGTGCTGTCATCAAGAGCCTATCACACTTTCAACTTATAAAATATCTTGACTGGAGTCTGGCCAGAGTGACTATGAGGAGGGAGCTTTAGTAAGCATGAATGCAGTGGGTCAGATAAAGTAAGGACCGAAGCAGAAATTAAGTAGACTGTAAATTGAACCAAAAGGGATACTATTATTTTTGGCTAGATAAGTAGAAAAATGTTACTATGCTTGTCTTTTCTATTTTTCTGAGTTGCCTTTAGTCTCCATTTTAGGGTCTTTTATATATATATATATATTTTATTTCTGACAGCCACAGAGACCTGCCTTGGGGAAGAATGAGAGTTCTCTAGTTCCAAATGTGCAGAGGGAATGATTGCATCATCCTTGTTGCTACGCTGGAGAATTTTCTGGGGAAATATTTCCATTCCTTCACAGAAATCTTTTCTATGCTTAGGCTGAGGAGAATGATCATTTCCTAGGTATAAAGCACATGCCTACAGCAGCTCAGTTATACTTTATAATCCCACAACATATAAACAATTTGATTTGGAAAGCCAGTTAAGTTCTTCCTTTGCATTCTTTCTTATTGGCCTCATAAGTTGTTGTGCCATTTTCCTCTGGTGTGTAGAAAATGAAAGTGATGCATTGTCTTATTCACGGGGGTAATGTTTTCAGCCTTATCTGAAGAAACTACCTTTTGCACGATAGTAATTAGCACAAAGGGATTATAAGATGTCAAAACCCCAAAGACATTCTGAGACTCAAATGCAAAATGGCAGGAAAGACTTCAAAAAAACAGAGAAACCAAGTCTTGGTATAGTGTGGTAGTTTCAGACTTGAGTACAGCAGAATCTCTTAGAAGGCTTGCTAAAACACCGATCACTAGACCTCACCCACAGACTTTCTGATTCAGTAGATGAGGTAAGGCCCTGCACTTTACATTTCTAACAAGTTCCCAGGGAATACTGTTACTGCTGGACCACACTTTGAGAATTACTGGCATGGTGGGTAGGCATGGGCCTGATGACTTTGAATGGTGAATATTTCCAGCTGTTAGACTTCAAGCAGGTTTCTTAACCCATTGCATTCCAACTTGTAAATCCTTGGCCAATGTTACTCAACTTGTGATCCTTGGCCCAATGTTACCTGTGAGCTTGAAGCCCTGGGGCTTGGTCCCACTAGACCTGATAAATCAGGTCATTTGTTTGCACATTAACCTTGATAAACACTGATTCAATTTTACTGCTCCTCACTTTCCACCTCTGTAAAAGGGGAATATTACTTATTTCCAAGGGCATTGTCAAGTGAAATGCATGTTAATAACTTAGCAGTAGAGCCTGGTAAAAAATGGACCCTGAGTCGTTGTTAGCAAATGTAATTTTTAAGCTGGTTTGTATTTTTTAAAAGGCTAGCAATTTCTTTCTGTACATCGACTTATTTGTTAGAGGTCAAATAATGCGTTTGTACTATATTTTCACTGTTTCGCTTCTGTGGGCTTCTAGTTTCCTTAGAACTACAAATGTAAGTGACTGTAGTGGGTTCGAGGGTTTCCTATTTGAGCCTCCCCTCTCCCATCACATACACATTCTAGTAAAGCATCTTTAATTTCCTTGAGGGAGTGTGGGAAAGTTCTGAAAGCAGAATTGATATTAAGTTGAAAGATGCAGATATCTAGTTTGGAAGGGGCCCAAGGAGAGTGTCTGAAATTCATTTAAACTCAGCAGGGTGCAGACACAGAAACAAGTTGGAAATTGCAGTAGACTTTCCTCCTTCCTTTTTTCCATTCTTTCCAATTCAATTCTGAACTTGTTTTCAGGATAATGTTAAATTATTTTGCTCCAGTATTACCCAGAAAAGGCTCATGTGCCTTATGAAGGTTCTTTGCAATGAAGCATTTCAGTATTTCCCAGGGTGGCTCGGGGCTCTGACTTCTGATAACTTGGCAACCTCTCGATCCTGTCTGTTCGCTCCTGGGGTCTGGCTCTAACTAGCAGCAGCTCTAGCTTGGAGTCATGGCTGTTACTCCTGGAGCTATAGCTAGCAGGCCTGGGGTTTGTTGTGGGACTAACATAGGTACCTTGGGCAGATTCCTTACCTATGCTGAATCCGTTTCCTTATCTTTAAGTGAGAATCTTTGTACTTTCCTGCCTCTATTCCAAGTTCATAGTGGGGAGCAAATATGATATGTAGAGATGCCTTGAATGACAACAATGTTATTTTGTATCATTGTCAGCTGGGCAGACTCCTGGAATGCAAAAGTAGAGCTGGCTTCAGAGAACACTGTGGGGTACTGGGTCAGTGATCTAGTCCCCAAACTCAGATTAGTAAAGTTTTATTGCAAGTGGTTGTAAAGACATTGGCCATAAAGCCTGAGCGAGCACACAAGTGAGGAAGACTTTCTAATTTCTGTAGTCTGGGAGCTGGCAACCTCTTTCCATGTCCAGTGGGTGAAAAATTTCTGGGAGGTGGCAATAAAAGCAGTAGCCCATCTTGCAGCAAGTGAAGCTGGTGACTGAATAGGGTGAGCAGGAGACTTTTTTTTTTTTTTTTTGGAGACAGAGTCATAAACTGTTGCCCTGGGTGGAGTGCTGTGGCCTCATAGCTCACAGCAACCTCAAACTCCTGGGCTCAAGCGATTCTCTTGCCTCAGCCTCCCAAGCAGCTGAGACTATAGGTGCCCACCACAACTCCCTGTTATTTGTTGGTTATAGTTGTCATTGTTGTTTGGCAGGTTCAGGCTGGATTTGAACCTGCTATCTCCCGTGTATGTGGCTGGTACCCTAGCCACTGAGCTATGGCTGCCAAGCCAAGCAGGAGACTTTGTGTCTACCTTTAGGGGAGCTTCTGCTACCTGCCGAGCCCTGGCTGCATCTTGCATGTCATGGTGGGTTAGCTCCTGCAGAGGCAGGTTCACCCCTGGGGAGGGCAGAGAGGATGCCAGGACTTGAATTTAATAAGTCTGTGGCCAGAGTGTCAGTGAAGACCACCCTTTTCTAGCCAGAGTCCCCTGCAGCAGCCTTGGCTCCTGGAAGTGTACGAGGGATCATCTCATTAGAAAGCTGCTAGATGTTTAAATAAATAAGCAGACAAGCAAACAACATCTGACTACAATCTTGCTAAGAAGCCTTCCCTCTTAGAGGGAAATCCAAGTCGTTGACTGTAAAGAACATGATCTCTACCACATGACCTCCAGGCTCTCCTCCTGGCTTCTGATGTAAGTTCCCATCTTTGACTTTTTTTCACTCTTGGCCTAGTCCACCTTCTTGGATAAGGAACCAGATTTTCTTTCTAGCATCCTATTCTGTCCCTGGCCCTTTGTCACTCCAATCCCAATGTTGCCTCCAACCAACTGCCTTTCTATCTTACCACCCCAGCCTTCTGTGCTGCAGATGCTGGAAAACAAAAAGCTGCCTGAGAAAACTCCTTAGAGCTGGATGTGCACTGCGTTGGCTCTGTTTGTGCACAAGGCTAGCTTTTGGAGTTAGAGGCAGGGCAGGAGGCATCCACTCTGTTGGTGTGGGTCAGGCCAGAGGTGCCACGTTCACCGACCTCTCGCTCCAGTGGTAATGTTTATTCTCCATTGTTCAGGACAATGGGAATTATTCCTGGAAGCCACCTAGTACCTAGTAATAAATCAGTTTGTGCTGAAACAACTAGAGTTGTTTCCTTTGGCTGCAGCTGAATCATAGCTGATAGGCTGACTGGACACTTGCCATTCTCTCAATGTAACTCACCAGCTTTCATACCTGTTATTTTTTGGCCAGCTTGACAGTCTCATCACCAGAGTCGCAGCACCTATTATTTCAGTCTGACAGGGGTCATTGCCTCCCTTACTTCCAAGCATATTCCCTGGCATGGATTCTGCTGCTACCTCTGCCAATCAAGTCATACCCTGTGGCTTGAGCAATCAAATAATTCTACTAAAATGAAACTGCTTAAACCTGGGATATAGAAGGATGACTTATCTATGAGTTTACAAGGCTTCATGGACTATTTTTGTGCTGATGTTTCAAATGCATTGGTTTGTTGGTGGCTGATAAGAAATTCTCTGCGTCTTCTATCCTATTAGGTATCCCAACTTTCAAGGTACCTGTAACTGTTCACTCATTTTTTAGTCATATTTTAAAAAAAACATTTTTTAACTGAATGATAAGGATACTTTTAATTTCAAAAATGACTATTGATGCAATTTTCTAGGCATTATTAAATAATATTCTTCAGGGAATTCTTTTTTTTTATTATTATTGTTGGGGATTCATTGAGGGTACAAAGAACCAGGTTACACTGCTTGCATTTGTTAGGTAAAGTCCCTCTTGTAATTGTGTCCTGCCCCCAAGAGGTGTGCCACACACTGTGACTCCCTACCCCGCTCCCTCCTTCCCTCTCTCCACTCCCCGGTTCCCCCACTCACTGCCATGTATTAGCAGCAGTTGTCCTCACATCAGAATTGAATACATTGGATTCTTTCTTCTTGATTGTTGTGTTGCTTTACTAAGAAGAATGTGTTTCAACTCCATTCAGATTAATACAAAAGATTTAAAGTCTCCATCTTTTTTTTTTTTGAGACAGAGCCTCAAGCTGTCACCCTGAATGGAGTGCGGTGGCATCACAGCTCACAGCAACCTCTAATTCCTGGGCTCTAGCAAGTCTCCTGCCTCTGCCTCCCAAGTAGCTGGGACTACAGGTGCCAACCACAACGCCCGGCTATTTTTTGGTTGCAGCCGTCATTGTTGTTTGGCGGGCCCGGACTGGATTCGAACCTGCCAGCTCAGATGTACGTGGCTGGCGCCTTAGCCCATTGAGCCACAGGTGCCGAGCCAAGTGTCCATCTTTTTTGTGGCTGAATTGTATTCCAAGGTATACCTATACCACAGCTTGTTAATCCATTCCTGGTTTGCTGGGCATTTAGGCTGTTTCCACAGTTTGGCGATTGTAAACTGAGCAGCAATAAACAGTCTAGTGCAAATGTCCTTATGATAAAAGGATTTTTTTTTCTTCTAAGTAGATGCCCAGTAATGGGATTGTGGGATCAAATGAGAGGTTTAGTTTGACTTCTTTAAGGATTCTCCGTACTTCCTTCTAAAAAGATTGCATCAGTTTGCAGTCCCACCACCAGTGTAAAAGTGTTCCTTTCTCCCCACATCCACACCAGCATCTGCAGCCTTGGGACTTCATGATGTGGGCCATTCTCACTGGGGTTAAGTGATGTCTCAGGATGGTTTTGATTTGCATTTTTCTGATAATTAGAGATGGTGAGCATTTTTCATGTTTGGTAGCCATTTGTCTGTCTTTGTTAAAGAAGGTTCTATTCAGTCTCTTGCCCAGTGATATGTGGGATTGTTGACTCTTATTTGGTGCTTAATTTGAATTCTCTATAGATGATGGTTATCAAGCTCTTGTCTGATTCATAACATGCAAATGTCTTTTTCTATTCTGATGGTTGTCTATTTGCACTGGTTGTTGTCTCCTTAGCTGTATAGAAGCTATTCAGTTTAATTAAGTCCCATTTGTTTATTATTGTTGTTGCAATTGTCACTAAAGTCTTTCTCCAGGCTAATACCTGTAAGTGTTTTCCCCACACTTTCTTCGAGGATTTTTATTGTTCCACGCCTTAGATTTAGATCTTTTATCCATCTTGAATCAATTTTGGTGAGTGGAGAAAGGTTCAGGTCCAGTTTCAGTCATTTGCATGTGGCTATCCATATCTCTCTTCAGGGAATTCTTTTAGAAAAATTGAACATCAGTGGGGTGCAGTGGCTCAGCCTGTAGTCCCTGCACTCTGAGGAGGCCAAGGAGGAAGGAATGCTTCAGGTCAGGAGTTTGAGGCCAGCCTGAGCAAGGGTAAGACCTCATCTCTACCAAAAATAGAGAAAGTAGCTGGCTGTTGTGACAGCAGCCTATAGTCCTAGCTGTATGGGAGGCTTAAGCAGAATGACTGCTTGAATCCAGGAGTTTGAGGTTGCCGTGAGTTAGGCTAATGCCACGGCACTCTAGCCTGGTGACAGAATGAGCCTCTATCTCAAAAAAATAAAAATTTGAGGCCAGCGCTGTGGCTCATGCTTATAATCCTAACACTTGGGGAGGTGGAGGCAGGTGGATTGCCTGAGCTCACAAGTTTGAGACCAGCCTGAGCCAGAGCAAAACCTTGTTTCTAAAAATAGCTGGGCGTTGTGGTGGGCGCCTGTAGTCCCAGCTACTTGGGAGGCTGAGGCAAGAGAATCGCTTAATCCCATGAGTTTGAGGTTGCTATCAGCTGTAACGCCTTGACACTCAACTGAGGGCAATGAAGTGAGATTCTGTCTAACAAAAAAAGAATAGAACATATATGCAGAGAATAAGAAAACTTTATAAATAAAATGTGGACATTTGTGGAATTAGGAATATCAAGGGACATTTAGAATCACACTGACTTGAACCTTAGAGTTGTGAGGTTTTCAGATGGATTCTGTGCCATTGGTCTTCCTTATTTCCATGTCAGAGGAAGCCACTGAATGTATTCTTCATTCACTGAAAATGGCCAGAATCCAGGGGCTACTTGAAGCTACTGATACTGCCTGCCGTATAAGATGGGGAAATGGTATCTGAAAGGCTAGTATGGCTTTTATTCTTGGGATGTCTAATGGATGTGTGGATAATCCCATATAGCTTTTCCCTAACTTCCACTAAACATGTATGAATGGTACACAACATCTCAAAAGAGTTCAGAGCATGTCCATCAAAGCCTGAGTGGTGGAAGAGGGTACCCAGTGATATGTCTCAGCTAGAGAAGGAGTTTTTTATATGCCCAATTTACACACACACATATACACACACATACACTTAAGAGATGTTCCTTTCAGCTCACAATTAGTTTCTACCTTTGTCCACAATCCATTCCAGGAAATTACATTATGAAGCAGTCACATTTTCCAATAAGAACAATGTCATAATTGGGCATTGCAATCCTGACCAAGGATTTGCCATTAGACAAACCATAGATGTGATAAAAATATGTCATAAAAAGCAAAGATGCAACAGTTATAAACCTTTGTAATAATTTTAAAGAATAAAATTATGCTCTGTCATATAAATTGGGCTCAAATATACTGTACACATTGATTATATAAGAAATCTCAATGAACTAGAAAGTCTATGTAACATAGAAAGTACAAATCTAATGCATCATAAATTTGACTTAAAACTCATATTCTAGCTATAGCAAACATTAAACATTTAATTAAGAATCATTTTTCTTTCCTTCTTGGAAATGAGGTGGGCATTTTGATTTGAATGTCTCAGGTTTCTCAAAAAGAGCCAACCATAAACCTTATCACCTCAGTGAACTTCCCATTAACAAGTAGAGGTGCCACAGAAAGCATTTCTGGGGGCTTGACACAATAGCCCCCAGAAATGCTTGTTGCCAGTAGATCGCAGGTTTCAAACCACTGAATGTGTAGGTATGGATATTACAAAGGGTGACATATTTTGTCTTCTAGAATGCTGAGTGAATGAGTGGTTACATTGGACTAAGTGAGATCTGGAGGCTGTGTCCCTATAGTTTTGAGACTTGTACTTGCTGTAAATGCTAGTGTCTTCCTTTAGTAACACATTTTATATTTATCCAGTGCTGTAATACTAGTGCTTAATGACTTAGAAAGAAAATCCCCACCTTCAGCAGCCATATGGTGCTCTTTAGCTTCCCTTTATAAGAACTTGCTCCAGAGGCTTCAACAGCTCTGCCACTATTTTCTTAATGAAATGAAATTTTAACATTATTACTCTAAAAATAACCCATTAGCTTACTTCTCTTAAATATAACCTTTGAGTCTATCTTTTAGTCATATTGTGCTTTCTGGTTCATTGCTTCTAGTGCTTGGAGTAATGCCTAGTGCATGCTTAGTGCTCAATAAATATTTGTGAAGGAAAGAAGGAAAGAAAGCAAAAAAACACAGGAGGAAAGGAGGGAGGGAATAAGAAAGAATTGCTCAAATATGAATTTTAACCACCTCTGGGCTCCTAAAACAAACTCTAGGTTGTGCTTCCAGAGAAGATGTCCTGAGCATGATGGGCAAACTGGCCTCCCAGGAGTAGCTTAGTATAGTCCACTCAGCAGAAGTTGAACTAGCCAATTGAAATCAGCAAGGTGAATACAGAGGAAATCAGCTTAGCAGAATCCAGGGTCAGGCAGTTTAAGGATCAATATGATTTGAGGGATTAGGTAAGGTACCCATCCTCTGCCCCCTCTTTCTCCCCAGGGCCCTTCATCCACTCGACTTCTCACCCATTTCAACTTGCTCCTATAATCCAAAGGCCCCCAAGCCTGTCTTTCTTGCCCAACCTCTCACCTCAGCCCCAGAGTCTTATGTATGAATATCTGGTTGGTATACCTATTTAACTCTCCCAAAGGTATCTCAAAGTTACCTTATTCAAGCTAAATTTATTGTCCTTCCTCATTCCACACATGAATATCTTTTTACTTATACTTTCTTGCTGAAACTGACATTGACTGGGCTTTCTTGAGTAAAAGAGGAGTTATGCCTGAACAACTGTGAATTCTTTTCAAACCATTTTAGTTTTCAGGTGAAAAGAACTCAGCACCGAGCATCTTGACCAGCATGTTCTGCTGTGTTGATCTTTGTGCTGGAAGAAATTTCTTTAAGAGATGTAAATATTGGGAATAATATAGTTTTGGAAAAGCTGTTTGAACTGTTTATCAGTGGTGTTTCCAATACATTTCAAGCATACACTTTATGGAGTTAAAATGGATTATCTCTGAAAGAGGGTGGCTGAAGGAAGGTGTATGAAAGGCCTGGAACTGAGAAGTTTCCTGGGATACAGAACCAGCACAGATTTGGTTAAACTGTGACTTCTGGTCATCCTATGAAAGAATGTTCTCAATACTTTAGTAATAAGAGGAAAGTCAATGAAAGTGATGTGTAGAACTTTTGTTGGTTAACATCAAGTCTATTTGCCATATCAACACATGAGTGACAGTGCAATTTTTATATTAACTTGTTTAGACTATGAGCATCCACAGATTTGCAGTACTGTGTCATTTGTAATGGTTTTCATTGATAGAGGATAAAGATTTGTGAAAGTATTTACTGTTGGATTCTTGAACTGCTGGCCTGTATCCAGATAATTAATACAGACAAGTAATATAAATCCATGACTAATTGTCTGTCTATGTTTGAGTAATTATCTAGTTTTATCCTTAAAAGGAACAGCATATATTCAACCAATGTGTAAGTATTGGTTTGATCAAGTGCAAGAATGCAGAGGAACATTTGAAAATATTAATATTCCAAAGACATATTCAAGAAAGTATTCCATTCACCACAATGGGCATTTTAAATTACTTAAAAATAGTTGGCTTTTATGGTCAATTGGCTATAGCTATGTTACTGGTAATAAACCATAAATCTTAATGCATCAACCTTTTGAGACCACCATGGACAATATTTTAAAGTAAAGAGAAAATGGAGGAATTTATACAGCATGCCAATTTCATTGTAATTCTTATTAATAAATTAGCAAGGAAGAGATAGCAAAACGATGAATTGCTGGAATTCATTAAATTGAAGATAACTCTCTTTGTGCTTGAGCCAATTATTTCTGAGATAGAGTGCTTGGAGGCGGCAGTAACAACCAAAGCCAAGATATCATAAAAATGGGGGGAAAATCACTAGTGGGATATCACAGCAGTGGCCATTGTCCAGGGCTTGTAATCCTAGTTAAGGGCTAACTGAAAATGCACTGACCAATTTCCCAGAAAGCTTATTTTGTATTTTAGTAGTTAAGTATGAAGATTGCCTGGATTCTCATTATTTATGAGACAACAGCACAATTTACTCCTTTTTAGCCTTAATTTGTCCAATTGTAAAATTAGAATGAAAGAGTTACCTCTTGAGCTATTTGGTTGAGATGATGAATATAAAACTGTTAACAAAGGGACCCAGTGTTAGTTGATATTTTATGTATTATATGTTACTACATATTAAGTGTAATATAACATTCAACTCTTACATAATATATTTATATTATACATGAGCTGATATAAGAAAATACTATACACAGGTTGGCTTAAACAAACAGACATTTATTTCTCACAGTTCTGGAGGATAGAAAGTCCAAGTTCAAGGTGCCACCAGTTGGGGTTCTTGGTGAGAGCCTTCTTCTTGGCTATATTCATTCTCACATAGCAGAAAGAGAGAAAGCCCTGGTGTTTCTTACTCTTCTTCTAAGGGCACTAATCTCATCAAGGGCATCACCTCTGACCACTTCCAAACCTAATTACCACCCCCAAACCCCTGCATCTAATACTATCTCATTGCGAGTTGGGGCTTCAACATCGGATTTGTAGGGAAGATGAGAACATTTAGTCCATAACATACATAATGTGCTAAATAACAAAAGTAACAAAATAATTAATACATGTCAGTTATTATTAAATAAATTTCAGGCTTATCAGTGTTGATATCTGTAATTGAATGAAATGACATCTGATAGTACATTAGGATGAATGGCAATTTTTTATTATAAAATCATTATTTTTTCCCTTTCTGTAAACACGGTCTGAATTTGTTGATATTAAGGAACATACATTACCAAAAATGGGTTAAATGTACTGGTAGTGATTAAAAAGATGGAAAGTTAGATAAACGTCACTATTTGGGAAAAAAAATCTCATAGTAAATGCACTCCTTGGTTTCTGGATGGTAAGCCTTATGAAAAGTTTACTGTTCGTGACTTTAATTTCTATAATTTCTCTCCATGTCTATCTGGGTTACAGAGTTAAGTTTATGATTATAAAATAAAAACTAAATAATAAAAAGAATATCATTTTTGAGAGGTATCAGATGGGAAATTCTGGGGTGGCCTTGCATTGTTTGAAAATGCAAGATATTCACAATTTACATACTCTTGAGGAAGTGTAAGCCATGGTTCAAAGGATTTAATGACTGAAATAAATTAAGGAGACATCATTTCAAATTACCAGCTGACTACAGTTAACAATGGACCCTAAACATGACCCTGGGTCACCGATTTACTAGTAGTCTTTTGACAGGTACATGCAACCCTTAGAGATTAAGAGTGGATTAAAAGAAATCATCAACTGATTGAATGTCTGATATGTGGAAATACAGGGCACCCTGATACCAGGAGAGTTAGGTTATGTGTTTCATGATGGGGTGAAGGACACACAGATTTGATGAAGACATTTGATGTAGGCTGGTGGGATTCTCTGTTTTATGAATTACAGAAAGGAAAGGAGGAATGTCTGATCACACAGTGGATGTTTGTTGAATGAATGGTGCAGGGTGTTGTGGGGATTCACTCGGGGGAATACCTGGAATCATAATGATGTTCTTTCTCTTCAGTAGTATTTGGATGAGGAAAGGAAGCTGAGTTGGGATGGACCTCAAATTGAGGAGTTTTACCCTGAAAGGATGGAGAAACAAGTGGGCAGATGGAGCACGTGGACTTGGCCTTCCACACTACAAGGTTCTCACAATGGTGAGTAATTACGAGCTCCACAGCCTGATTGGTGGTTCCTGGGGGAGATGGGAATAGGGGTTCATTCCTTGCTGATAAAGTTTAATGTCAAGTGTAGACTGATTTGCTTTACCTCCAGGCCCTTTTTTTCTCAACTTAGAGATGGTGGCTGTTTTTCTGTCAGACACAAGCTTCACTTAATGACTGTGTAGTTTATTACCTAGTAGGTCATATCCTGTATATTTTAAGTACAAACACCTTGGAGACTGTGACTTGGTGGAAGGAGATGACATGTGTCACTGCTGTTATTTTCACTACAGCCCGGTGGAAAAACTAATTACCTTTTCATCTGGGCAAATTCAGAGGTCAGTTTACCACTAGTATATCACTACATGACAGGGAACATGGGTAATTAGGTGGGATGTGTAACCTGGATATTCCATGGATCTCATTACATCTTATTTAGAAAGGCTATAATTTGATTGGTGGAAAATTAAGGCATCTTCTCATGGGTCATTTTATCTTTCTGCAATAATAATTCTTGGCTTGATTAAAAATTGATCCAGTGTCTTCAAGTGAATTTATTATTGCTGCAATCTATCACCCCCAGACAGATAATCTGGTTCCCATCTTTATCTGATTTGAAAAATCTGTCACTTATTATGTGTTGTTTTTTTCAATCATTTAAATTGATAGCATTCTAGGAAAGCATTTGCAACCCCAGGTTTCTTGGAGAAGAGCTAGCTGAGAGTGTGGGTGCATCCTTTTATGGTAAAGCATTGGATAATCTGTCAATTTTAATAAATCGATTTTGAATTGGGCTATGGTAACTTTTTCGTTATTAAAAATAACCCCCTATTTTGGGGTATGAGAACAATCGAAGAAAGGAGGGAAGGCAAATTTGCTCCTCTCCTCCCACCTCTCTCTTGCTAGTTTCTTTTGTTGCACCAGAGGACTTTAGTTCTTTTATAGATTCCAAGGTTGTAAAACTTACCCTGAACTCTGGAGAGTCAACCAAAATATGTTTAATGACCCTTAAGAAATTACACAACATCAGTTCATATGCAAGAAAAACATTTTGAGTTAATTCAGGATTTCAAAGAGACATAATAAATTTAATTATTCACATTTTTATAGGTTATTTTGGCTCACAGTACTACTCCAAACAGAAGATATAAAACTTGTAAACATCAAATGTATTTTTTGACTTCTGCTTGATAATAGCTGTCTTTTATCAAGTGTTTACTACAAGTAGGTAACAATCTAAGTACTTTACATGGTTTAGATTAATTAGGCATCTTGGCAGCTCTGTGGGTGGGGTTTAGGCATAGAGAAGTTAAGAAATTTCCTGAAGTCACAAGGTGGTAAGCAATGCCAACAAGATTTGAGCCCTGGTAATGCGGCTGTGAAGTGTGCTCAGGGTCTCTCTGCTTTTTGCCTCAGAGTTATTTTCCCTTGGAGAGATTAGAAGGAGGGGTACAATTTTGATAGAGCAATTAATAGCTATTTATTAAGGATTGCTATAACTGAGGTATCATTCTTGGTCACTTGAGAAATACAAAAAATAATGTGACAGATTCTTTTCATTAATATGATATAAACAGAAAGGAAATTAAATCATAGAAACGAGGAGATGAGTGTGACAACATCCTAAAATTGACATTCATCCCAAACTGGTAACAGAATTAGAGGCTACAGGGATTCAGAGGAGAGTCAACACCTGGCGGCGCCTCCATCCTGGAATGCTTCCTGGGAGAGAAGTTCGCACTGTTTCTTTACAAAGATTCTTTGCTTGACTAAACTTCAGTTAGTCTTCTGAATCTTCTCCTAGGTCCGTCTGTGCACTTCCTTGTAAAGTTGAGTTTTAGCAAGAGCCTGCTGAATTGTTTTAAACAGAATTCCCCACCCCTATATCTGATAACCCATGATAGCTAATTGGATTCCTCTTACACCACCTCTCCAGGGAATATCTGATCACCCTGGCCTGTCTTTAGCAAGAATCCTATGACGTTGGCTTAGCCAGAATTCCCCTTGTCCCCAGATGTTTCTTCTTAGTAATTTTCTTCCCTCCTTCCCTTCCTTCCTGATAGGGTCTTGTTCTGTCACCTGGCTGGAGTGCAGTGGTGTGTATACTAGCTCACTGAAGCCTTAAATTCCTGAGCACACACCAACACACCCAACTAACTTTTTTTACTTTTTGGAGAGATAGAGTCTCACTAATGTTGCCCAGGCTGATCTTGAACTTCTGGCCTTAAATGATCCTCTTGCAATGGCCTCCCAAATTTCTAGAATTATAGGTGTGAGCTATCATGTCCATCTTAGTCATTTTTCCATCCACCAACACCTATCTTGTTTCTTGCCTATAAACTCACACTTGCCCATGCCGCATTCTGAATTGAGCCCAGTGCTATAAAGAACGATCTTTCTCCCTAATGTAATAATCTTGAAGGAAATCTGCTTTTATCACTTTTTTTTTTTTGAGACACAGTCTCACTATGTTGCCCTTGGTAGAGTGCTGTGGTGTCACAGCTCACACCAACCTTTAACTCTTGGGCTTAAGCAATTCTCTTGCCTCAGACTTCCAAGTAGCTGGGACTCCAGGTGCCCACTACAATGCCTGGCTATTTTTTGTTGCAGTTGTCATTGTTGCTTGGCAGACCCGGGCTGGGTTCGAACCCTCCAGCCCTGGTGTGTGTGGCCAGCATCCTAACTGCTAAGCTACAGGTGCTGGGCCTGCTACCACTTTAATTGTGATTTTTCTTTGGTATTGTAGAATCTGGTGAGGTAGCAAGAAGGGAAATGGCTTATAGAGGAAAGGAATGGTATATTTAAGCGTGAGAATGGGAAGGGACCAGCTGATTGGGGGAACAAAATCATTTGGAGATATGGGACTCTATAGGATGGAGAAAAGGCTGCTTGGTTGTTTGGGACCTGATGTGAAAACTCTGAGCACCAAGGTAAGGAATGTGAGATTTGTATAGAGGCCCAGGAAGACAGTGGCAGCTTTGGAGCAAAACTTGGGTGGGGGTTGAGTTGAATGCAGGACAGACTGTAGGATTAAGAGACTAGTGAAGTCAGAGGGCTGCAAAAGGCAGACGATGTTAGTCCTGGGAGAAGGCGGAGTGTAGGTCTTCAAAAGCATCAAACTGAGGCTGATGGACTTGGTTTCATATTATGGTGTGTAAAACTGGTACCCCATATTCTGTCGCAGCCCCCCACTGCCGTCAATCCCATCTTCTGTTTGCCACCTTCTGTTCTAATTTCTCCCTCAGGTCTGGTGTGGGAAGCCTGAATTTGGTCCCTTGTCTTGGCATTTCTTCTTGACTGGCTTTGGTCTTGACCAGAACCTGCCTGCATCTGATGCTCTGGTTTATTTGAAGCTCACTACCCACATCTTTAATTGTCTCCACTGGCTGTGGGTCCTTGTATCTTCCTAAGTAGGCAATTGCCAAGAAAATAAATCATGAAAGTATGAGGGGCCTACAGGAGATTTTGACAGTGTAGCCTTTGTGGAAGAGACAGTTGCTATAAGCATGTAAAATGTTGTCTATTAAAAGATTTAGGTCGCGTGGGGCTTCAGATTAGTACAACCTTCATGGAAAACAGTATGGAGATTCGAGATGGATAAAGGTTTTAAATTTAAGGCATGAGACGATAAAAATCCTCAAAGAAAGAATTGGAAAAACACTGGACGATATTGGCCTGGAGAAAGACTTTATGAGGAAGACTGCCATGGCAATAGCAACAACTACAACAATAAACAAATGGGACTTA
>CAUYON010084233.1:0-30666 GCA_963573935.1 Arctocebus calabarensis | reverse complement strand
AGTCCCAGCTACTCGGGAGGCTGAGGCAAGAGAATCACTTAAGCCCAAGAGCTGGAGGTTGCTGTGAGCAGTGTGACGCCACGGCACTCTACCCAGGGCGATAAAGTGAGACTCTGTCTCTACAAAAAAAAAAAAAAGAAAATAGGTGTAGAAGGGACATTTTTTAAACTGATACAGGCCATCTACAGCAAACACACAGCCAATATCATATTGAATGGAGTTAAATTGAAATCATTTCCACTTAGATCAGGAACCAGGCAAGGTTGCCCATTGTCTCCACTGCTTTTTAACATTGTAATGGAAGTCTTAGCCATCACAATCAGACAAGAACATGCAATCAAGAATATCCATATAGAGTCAGAAGAGATCAAACTTTCACTCTTTGCAAATGATTTGATTGTTTATCTGGAAAACACCAGGAATTCTACCACAAAACTCTTAAAAGTGGTCAAAGAATACAGTAATGTCTCAGGTTACAAAATCAACTTTCATATATCTGTAGCCTTTATATATACCAATAATAGTCAAGCTGAAAAAACACTCAAGGACTCTATTCCATTCACAATAGTGCAAAAGAAGATGAAATATTTGGGAGTTTACCTAACAAAGGATGTGAAAGATCTCTATAAATATAACTATGAAACTCTAAGAAAAGAAATAGCTGAAGATGTTAACAAATGGAAAAACATACCACGCTCATGGATGGGAAGAATCAACATTGTTAAAATGTCCATACTACCCAAAGCAATATACAATTTTAATGCAATCTTGAATAAAGCTCTACTGTCATACTTTAAAGATCTCAAAAAAATAATACTTCATTTTGTATGGAATCTGAAAAAACCTCGAATACCCAAGACATTACTCAGGAATAATAACAAATCAAGAGGTATCACATTACCAGACTTCAGCCTATACTATAAATTGATAGTTATCAAAACAGCATGGTACTGGCAGAAAAACAGACCAGTAGATTTGTGGAACAGAATAGAGAAGCAGGAGATCAACCCCACTGCGTATTGCCATTTGATCTTCAACAAGCCTATCAAAAATATTCAGTGGAGGAAAGACTCCCTATTTAACAAATGGTGCTGGGTGAACTGGATGGCAACCTGTATGAGACTGAAACTGGACCCATACCTATCACCATTAACAAAAATTGATTCTCACTGGATAAAAGATTTAAACTTAAGACATGAAACTATAAAAATACTAGAAGAAAGTGCAGGGAAAACTCTCGAAGAAATCAGCCTGGGTGAATATTTTATGAGGAGGACTCCCTGGGCAATTGAAGCAACATCAAAAATACACTACTGGGACCTGATCAAACTAAAAAGCTTCTGCACAGTCAATAACACAGTAAGCAAAGCAAGCAGACAGCCCTCAGAATGGAAGAAGATATTTTCAGGTTATGCCTCTGACAAAGGATTAATAACCAGAATCCATAGAGAACTCAAACGTATGAGCAAGAAAAGAACAAGTGATCCCGTCTCAGGGTGGGCAAGGGACTTGAAGAGAAACTTCTCTGAATAATACAGGTGCACGGTCTATAGACATATGAAAAAATGCTTATCATCCTTAATCATCAGAGAAATGCAAATCAAAACTACTTTGAGGCTCGGCGCCTGTGTCTCAATGGGCTAAGGCGCCACCCACACACAACTGAGCAGGCGGGTTCGGATCCAGCCTGGGTCCGCCAAACAACAATGATGGCTGTAGCCAAAAAATGGCTGGGCGTTGTGGCAGGCGCCTATAGTCCCAGTTACTTGGGAGGCAGAGGCAGGAGACTTGCTTGAGCCCAGGAATTAGAGGTTGCTGTGAGCTGTTATGCCATAGCACTTTATCTGGGGTGACAGCTTGAGGCTCTGTCTCAAAAAAAAAAAAAAAAACTACTTTGAGATATCCTGTAACTCCAGTAAGATTAGCCCACATCACAAAATCCCCAAACCAGAGATGTTGGCATGGATGTGGAGAAAATGGAACACTTCTACATTGCTAGTGGGAATGCAAACTAATACACTCCTTTTGGAAAGATGTTTGGAGAATACTTAGGGATCTAAAAATAGACCTACCATTCGATCCTACAATTCCTCTACTAGGTATTATCACATTATAACAAAGATATTTGTCCCAGAATGTTACAAAACCAAAAATCACATTATAACAAAGATATTTGTACCAGAATGTTTATTGCAGCCCAATCCATAATTGCCATGTCATGGAAGAAGTCCAAGTACCCATCAACCCATGAATGGTTTAATAAATTGTGGTTTATGTACACCATGGAATATTATGCAGCCTTAAAAAAAGATGAAGACTTTACCTCTTTCATGTTTACATGGATGGAGCTGGAACATATTCTTCTTAGCAATGTATCTCAAGAATGGAAGAAAAAGTATCCAATGTACTCAGTCTTACTAAGAAACCAATTTATAGCTTTCATATGAAAGCTATAACCCAATTATAGCCCAAGAATATGGGGAAAGGGTGAGGGAGGAAATGGGAGGGGGGAGGATTTATGGAGGGAGGGTAATTGATGGCACCCCACCTATGGTGAATCTTACAAGGGTATATGTGAAATTTACTAAATGTAGAATATAAATGTCTTAACACAATAACTAAGAAAATACCATTAAGGGTATGTTAACTAGTTTGATGAAAATATTTGAAATTGTATATAAAACTAGCACATTGTATCCCATGATTGCATTAATGTACACAGCTATGATTTAATAAAAATATATAAAAATAATAAAAATAAATCTTTTTACAACAAAAACATTTGCACCAGAATGTTTATTGCAGCCCAATTCATAATTACCAAGTCACGGAAGCAACCCAAGTGACCATTGACCCACAAATGGATTAACAAATTGTGGTATATGTACACCATGGAATACTATGTAGCCATAAAAAATATGGAGACCTTACTTTTTTTATGTTTACCTGGATGGAGCTGGAACATATTCTTAGTAAAGTATCTCAAGGATAGCAAAAAAGGATCCAAATGTATTCAATAAATATAACTATGAAATCAGTGTATAATCACCCACACATTCATAGGTATGGTAAAACATAACTATAGTCCAGAAAGAAGGAGGGAAGAGGAAAGAGAGGAGTGGGGAAGGCCAGGAAGAGGGAGGGTATCTGGGGGGATCCTACTGTGCATAATGCAATGATACATTTCTAAACTATTAAGAATAGAATATGAATGTTTTTACCACACACAACAAATAAGTAAGGAAGACGACAGTTATGTTAATCAGTTAGATGTAATCATTCCACATTGTACATCAAATCAGTACATTGTACCCCATAAATGCATTAATGTACATAATTATGATTTAATAAAGAATTTTAAAAGGGAAAACATTAAAAAATAAATAAAATAATTTTTAAAAAGATTTTATATGACATAAATTTCACCACAAAAATTAAAAATAACCACATTCTCTCATTCACCTAATGCTCACTGAATAGCTCTCCTATTCCAGGGACTACACACATGAAAGACAAATGGTCCCACTCTGCAAGGTGGTCACAATCTAGTCAGAAGAACAAGAATGTGCACAAATCCCAATGCATACAAGTGAGTGTGTAAGAAACAAAAGTTGTTTAATTTTGCCTTTATTCAGCCTCATTCTTATTTGAAGCTCTTATAATTTCCTTGTGGCAGCAGAAAAGAGGTTTTGGCAAATTTGAGATTCTCCTCTTCTATTTCCAGGTCTGTAATTGAATTCCTGAAGCCTTTATAGTGTAACAACATGGGAAATAGAGTGAGTACACTGGAAATAGAGTGAGTCAGTCTCCACCTTCTGAATAACTTTGGAGCCATCCAGAGGCCCAACTGGCTGTAGGACCAGAAACACAGCTGCCAAGATAATATAGTGATAATAGTAGCTTATCTTTTCATAGTGCTTACCATGTGCCAGGTTTTATCTAATCATTTTGCATACATTAATTTAATTTAAACAGCCATCCTCCAAGATGGTACTCTCACTTATAGACAAGGAAGTCAAAGGACATCAAAGTTACATGATTTGAGAAGGTAGACAGGATGGAAAATGCCAGAGCTGGAATTGCTCTGAACCCATGGAGTCTATCTCCAGAGTCTACATGTGTAGTATGTACATCATATGATCCCTTCAGCCGGTCTGTGTGGCTCCCCATAGGTGGTTTCACTGATATGCTTGATGTCTCAAGGATCTTTCTGCTGCCTCCATCTCTGGCCCTTTGTTCTAGGTGTGCACTGTTTGCTGACCCCATACTCTGCCTGGAAATTGAGCACAGGACCACTTGCCTTCTTCTTTTTCTCCTATCTTCCCTGGGGAATCCTTTCACTTGTTTGTAAGGAGAAATCTCTTTCTTTATTAAATTTTGCTGTTTTCTCTAAACATTTTGTTTTCTTTTCAGACTTTCAGTTGTTAGAAAGCAAAGCAAAGAGTAATCTCCTTAAAATATGTGTGGAAAAGGCGGGAGGCTGTAGTAGATGAGGAAAGAAGATGGGGGCCAGATATCAAAATGAAAGAAGACATTAGATAAAAAATTTAACACATTCTTCCAGATTGCATTCTGATTAAAGTCAGTGGAATGACCACCATGTTTATTGTCTTTCTTCCTGAGTACTCCTGGTTTTCTCAAGGTGCCCCTAAAGGTATTTCATCAGATGTCAGACACAGATACTACACAGATGCTCACCAACCATTTACAATGCTTTCCTATCTTCTCTGGGTTGCTGGATGTGTGACTGCCATCCCATCACTGATGTTAGTGTGGCTTTAGCCACTCTTCCTTTCTGCCACAGCATTGAGTATGAAAAGGCCACTATTTTATTAACAATCTGGGAGTCTGGTGTGATAGATTGATTATAAAATAGGCTCCATTCTGCTTTCCTATGCTCATGCCTTTTGTGATATAACTTTTCAGCTCCTCTCATCAGGAGGTGGAGTCTGTTTGCTTGTTTCTTGAGGCTGGCCTGTGACTTGTGTCTGTGTACTGGTCCTCAGCCTAGGTCTTGCCCACTTCTACTCTCTCTTGCTCCTCTGCCTTCACCATGGGAACACTTCAGAGCATGAGGTGCCAGTTGAAGGATGAGAGACGTGGAGCTGAGCAATTCTCCCTACCCATGCACATCCTAGATTATCCCATCAATCACCAACGGATAGGTAAGTGAGTCCCCAGCTGTGACAGAACCACTGCCAAGATCAATCCATTCACCCACAGACTTGAAATAAATGGTTGTTGTGAGCTTCTGATTTTTGGCATGCTTTGTTATACAGCACTATTGTGGCAATAAATGAGTGCTCCAACTGGGTACTTTGAGAATCCTTCAAGGTTTCTGACTTTTAGAATTTATCTATTTTTGAAGTTCAGACTACTCTGGTACAAATCCCTTAAAAGACTAGTTTGAGAGCTAAGAGCATCTCACCTAACAGCAAAAGTACTGGGACCACTGTTTTGCTGTGAGCAGGGAACAGAGACTTAATTTACCCTTTTGAAACATTGCAAAACATTGTCAGTCTTTCCTTAAGGCTTCCAGATCATAACAATTCACTTACGTTCTTTCGTTTGGTGTGAGACAAGTGAAGTGGTATTCCTTGGTTTCAGCAGAAATATCAAAGTGGGTACTGGAATCCCAGACTCAGTTTGAACATCACCATTAAAACACTCTGCTTTGTATTTTTTTCCCCAGTAGAGTAGGCACTTTTTAAAAAGTCAAGACAATTCATCTATGTTTGCAAACCTCCCCCCAATCCTGCCACACAGAAAATATTCAATATGAGGATTAAAGAATGAATGAAGAGTGTCACAACATTCAAATCTGAGGAAAAATATGTAGAGAATAGAATGTGAGTATCAGAGATTGCAGATGTTGGGACTGGCTCACAGAGAAAATTGGGATTTCTAGGGGTAGAGAAGCTGGTAGGGCAGGATGTGGTTAAGAACAGTTAGTAGGTCTGTCTACTGTCAGACACAGATGCTATAACAGACACAAAATCAGTTATTGCTTAATGAAGGAGTCCTTATTGAAATACAGGAAATCCAGGCTAATGAGGCAGTGAATCAGGTTACATCAAGGCCAGGGATGAAAACTGGAATTTTTTCCTGAAAAACTAACAGCTTTGAAGAGGCCAATGGATTAATTCCTTTAATCTTCCTTTCCTTTTAGCTTTGAGGGAAGGGTTCTCCCAGTCTTGAAGAAATCATATTCTTGAGGTAGGGATGGTCCCAATATGTATTCTTAGCCACAGCAAAGAAATAAATCTTGAGGCCTACAGGCCTTCTCTCTGATAAACACACACTGCTAATGGTCCTTTAAATAACTGAGATATGATTTTGTTAATTATAGATAATTCTTTGTTTTCATATTTCTGGATTCCACAGAACTATAATTTTTTGTTGCTGTTGTTAGATTTGGAAGACTGACATAGGCTGAAAACATCTCTTTTACCAATCCAGTAGAAATGGAAAAATATCATAATAAAGGTCGGTATTGCCCAAAAGGGAATAGTTGGCCACCTTACACTCATGCATGAATCTGGTATTATCCTCACTTTTCTCATTTTTTTTTAAGACTATAGGACCATTATCTTGGGTCTGTACCAGTGACCAGTCTAGGGACTGTAAATTGCTAGAATGAATAATGGAAGACTGTAAATAACCAGCAATAACAAATCCCAGGGCTTTAGTGGACTATAACAATAAAGCAACTAAAAAAATATGATCTGTCTGGAGTTAACACCCCCTAAAAAAACAAAAATTGTGTATTGCCTCGATAACAAGTGCAATGATTTTTCTGTTGACATGGAGCTGTGGAGACCATACGTGGAGTACTTTGCCAAACTTGAATATGTCCCCAAATGAACTCTTGGGGTGATGAGAGGATTTGCTACCATATTATACAATAAACTAGGACATTTGACATGAAAGAAGATTTGGATATATTTGCAGGGGTGGAAGGAGTAGTGGTTAAAGGGTATTATATTTAAACTGTTTGCCCAGTTCACAAACCAATAACTTCCTCAGGAACACTGCTTAGAGGTACACTGCTTCAGTGGCCCACCTTTTCACCGGCAACCAAATCATGACCTAAGCCACAGTTGACCAAATCTAGTCTAGTCAATTTTCTCCCTGAGTTTGGAACTGACATACTTTGAATTGGTTTTTGGTTAAGGGAGTATCAAGAAAAACTTCTTTTTATTTATTTATTTATTTTTTTAAGACAGAATCTTACTTTGTCACCCTTGATAGAGTGCTAAACCATCACAGCTCACAGCAACCTCCAACTCTTGGGCTTAGGTGATCCTCTTGCCTCAGCCTCCAAAGTAACTGGGACTACAGGTGCCTGCCATGACACCTGGCTATTTTTTGTTGCAATTTGACTGGGACCAGGTTCAAACCCACCACCCTTGGTTTATGGGGCTGGTGCCCTATGCACTGAGCCACAGGCACCACCCAAGGAAAACTTCTAACAGAAAGAGCCCTTCTAAATCAAAAAGGCTTCTCAGAAAGCAAGTATTTGTCTCTTCCCTTAATCACATCTCTTCTCTCCACCTCCTCTTCTTAAGTAGAGAAACTAAGGAACCATTTGTGAGGGTTCTTACAATCAGATAGAACCCCTAAAGAACCTAGAAACTTCCAAAGGCTGTGGTTATGAGATGACTGTCAGGGGATTCCCTGGATGGACATTTTTATTTTTAAGCTTATGTCAATTAGTTTATATTCATGCATTTCAGTTAAAAAATACTCCTAGCACATCAAAATGATGAATTCATGAATATTATATAGAAAAAAGTCTAATCTATTTAAATAAGAAAAAGATGAGTTTTAAGAAAAATATTACATAAATAATAGAATATAAGGAAAAGATCATGATAGCGAGTCACAAAGGAGGCTCCACTATACCCAAAAGGTTTCCAACTAAAGCAAATGAAATGTTAATTTCTGCTGATGTCATTAGCAATGCAAATTTATGCATAATAATCCAAACAATGAAACCCATTGAGGTACCTTTAAGAAACTGGCTTTCATGATTCAGAGAGTGACTAATGATAATTAACATTTGTTAAGTAGTTAGGACCTGTCAGGAATTGCAGGGGTATCCAACCCAAGGCCTGTGGCAGCATGTAGATTATGTGAAGACTTTTTTGCTTATCTGTGGGGGCAGAAATCATGAAAATTATGTACGAACCTTTTCTTTTTTGTTGTTACTCATCAGAAAAAAAAAATTACTGTTTGTGTATTTAATGTGTAGCCCAAGACAACTCTTCTTCCAAGGTGGTGCAGAGAAACCAAAAGATTATACACCCCTGTATGCTCTACAAATGTTAATTTAACTCCATTGATCACTGAAACAACTTTATGGGGCAAGTAATTATTGTGATGCCCATTTTCCATATGGGCCAGCTGAGTCTGGGAGAAGTTAGTAATTTGCCCAATTATCTGCCATTAGTAAGTCACAGAAAATCTGCTTTTTTCTTGAATAAATCTCACATTTCCATCTGCTTATTTTGAATTTGACCTAAAAGTTTGTTTCTGGGTACTATATCTTAATTCATTTATAACTCCCCTGGGTTAGCACAATGTCCAATACTTAGTTAAAAAATAAAGAAAGGAAAAATAGGTGTAATGACATTAGCAGTTTGGAATAATCCCCCAATTTTATCCACATTTGATTATTTTCCATTTAAAATCATAAGATCTAGGCAAATCAATAAAAGGGCTGAATGGAAGTCCCAGGTCAAAGAATTGCCTTCTCTCACAGACTGGGCTGTGGCCATAGCTAGAACCTGAGCAAACCCTCAATCCAGTTGCTTAGAAATCTAGCACAATAATGTTAGATGAGGGCTTGACTTGTCTTTGATGTTGTAAAAAGTCCACTGTGCCAACTAATGCCCCATAACCCTTTCATTTTGACTACCCAATTGCTACCATAGTTCTCTTTCCTCATTTACTCCCATGCCCTATTAAAAATGCTCACAAAACCTGGAAGACATTCTTTCAAATGCTCAGATCTTCCATCAAATGAAAGGAGCTAGGTTACTCTAGTGCTGCCTAAGGGACTAACAAAGGGCGTGGGAAGAGGTGTAGGGACCATGACACTTTAGGCCTGTCCTGTGCAAACCAGGTTATATCATACATTACTTTAGGGAATAGGGACTTCAAATGGTAACTCTTTGCTGTAAAGCGATGGGGTATTTCCTGCTTTCTAAATTGTCTACTTTCTTTGGTAGTTAGTCTACTAGTACATGATCCAGAAACAAATATGAACCAAATATGAACCTTTAATCCTTTTAACAAGTTAGTTCAAGCCTTGGCCATATCTAAGGCAGGAGAAATCCTTCATTCTACCACCTCCTCTACTCAGTTCCCCGCCCTGTCCAAATTGTGTGCAAATTGTGTGCCTATAGTAGGCAGGGCATTTCCTGCTTTCACAACTTGTGAGTGTACTTGGCAATTACTAAATCAATGTTATTCAGGAAGAAATATGAACTTTTGTCCTTTTTTCAGATAAAGAAAAGACTTTTCATATTGAGCTCAAGAATATTCATCATGTTGAGGCCATGCTAATCTTACAGATACAGATAAGACTTTATAATTTTTTACACTGTTTTCCCACTACCCCAACAGCCTACTCATGCAGGGATAGTGAGAAAACAGGTACAGATTCAGAATATTTTCTTTTTTCCTTTTCCAGTCCAGTTTCATTTTTTTTCACTCACTCATTTATTCATTTAACAGACATTAATACCGTCTATGTTCTATACTTACTGGGGTTGAGCTTGGCTTGACTCCAAGTTGCAGGTTGTTATAGTAGGCTATCCAATACATGTCTTGTTTCTCATAGCAATGGCAGAAGTGCAAAAGGACAAGCTGCACAAATACATTTATAGTCTCTGCTTGAATCATGTCTACTAACGTCCCATTGGCTAAAGCAAGTTATGTAGCTAAGTTCAAAGTTAAGGGGCAAATAAGTACACTCTGTCTCTAATGGGAGAAACTATAAAATCAATTGGCAAAGAGTACAGATATATTGAAGAATGAGAAGAACAATTACACAATTACAATGACAAAAGATACCATGATATAATTTCAAAAAGCTCTATGAACCCCAAGCAGTATAAAATACTTAAAAAATTAAAACTTAAGAAGGTTATCATAAAACTTTATCAAAGAACAAATGTTTTAAAGTCTAGGTTTAGTGTTATGCAGATGTGGTGAAGACAACATCAAGAGACAATTACCAAAATAGTTTGTTATTCACAGTTAGGGTCTTAGGCCATTTGGGGTGGCTCACAAACAACAGAAATCTATTTCTCACTGTTATGGAGGCTTGAGAGCCCAAGATCAAGGCAATAACAGATTCAGTGTCTGGTGAGGAACTATTCCCAATTTAGTGGCCTCTTGTTGTAACCTCGTAGGACAAAAGGGATAGGGATCCCTCTGGGGTCTTTTTCATAAGGACACTAATCTTTGCCCTCATGACCTAGTCATCTCCTCATACCTTAAAGGTTAGAATTTTAACATATGAATTTTGAGAAGACATAAACATAAACACTCAGTCTATTATAGATATAAGATATATGTAAGATCAAGTAAGGATTTAGTAGGCTTCCTATCTATTTTACTTCTAAAGAACACCATGATTAAATAGCCAATACCACAGGCTTGCACAAGAGAGACTATTACAATTGCTGATTTGATTTGGTTGTCCACTACAGTAAATATACCACTTTGCTTTTGGCAGTTGAGTGCCACCATTTAACCCCTGTCACCTTGCAATTATGTAGAAATGGTTTGTAACTCCTACTTTTTGTTCTCTACGTGAGTTGAGATTAATACATCATAAAAATTATTAGTCTAGAAACCCAAGTGGACTGGATTCAGAGACCTTCTGCATAGCTGAACATGTGGCAGTTCATGGAGGATATGTTATCCCTTCCTCCACACCTTGCCCAGGGAGTCTCTTCATCTCGAGGTGGTGTGCACATGGTTAAGGCCATTGTGTTTATCCACATGCAGTTTTCTACAGACAAGCGGTGAACTGTGGACCTCTTACCTCACCCCATGGAAGAGTGCTATGGGAAGTGAGGTGTACTTCCCCTGAGTACCCTGGTGTGACTCTGAAAACTCTATTGCTAGGCAGAAAAACTGAACTAAAGTTTTCCCCATTCTGAACTTACTGTACACCCTTAGCCCCTTACCTGATGAGCCAGAAGCCTAACCCCCACTGAAACTGAGGGAGGAGGTCCCTGAGCAGCACCACCACCCCCGCCTGAAGGAACAAGCACCCCACCAGGAAAAGACTCCAGGGCGGGGTGCAGGGCAGCGAGCCTTCCTCCCCTCCGGCCAGGGAAGCTGCAGGTGAGTGCCTGGCCCTGCACCCCAGGCTTGCTGGGCTTCCACAGGCCAGCTGTCTGCTAAAAACTCTGACGGCGACCACCAGACCTCCACAGGTCTGACCCCTGCCAGGAACTCCCCCAATGACTGTGCAGGCCTCCACTGGGCACCCACAGGGCACCTGCAGGCCGGCCACTGGCCAGTAAATCCCCTGGTGACTGTGCGGCCGGTGCCCCAAGCCTGTAGGGTTTCCACAGGCCTGCCTTCTGCCAGAAACTCCACCTACAACCGCCATGCCTCTGCAAGCCCAGGCCCCAGCCAGGAATTCCTCTGGCAGCTACCTGGCCCTGTGCCCCGTGCTTGCCTGGCTTCTGTAGGCTCATTGTCTGCTACAAACTCTGCCGGTGACCGCCAGGCCTCTGCAGGTCTGCTCCCGGCCAAGAACTCCCCTGGCAACTGCGCGGGCCTCCACCTGGCCCCCACAGGGCCCCCACAGGTCTGCCCCTGGCCAGTAAATCCCCTGGCAACCGTGCAGCCCAGTCCCCCAAGCCTGCAGGGGTTTCGCAGGTACACCTTCTGCGAGGAACTCTGCCTGCAACCATCAGGCCTCTGCAGGGTGGTCCATGGCCAAGAACTCCACCGGCAACAGCCTGGCCCTACACCCATGCTTGCCAGGCTTCCGCAGGTCTGCCATCTGCTAGAGACTCTGCCAGCGACCACCAGGCCTCTGCAGGTCTTTCCCCAGCCAGGAACTCCCCCGGCGAACATGCAGGCCTCTGCCTGGCACCCGCAGGGCCCCTGCAGGACTGCCCCTGGCCAGTAAATCCCCTGGCGACCGTGCAGCCCCGTGTCCAAGCCTGCAGGGCTTCTGCAGGCCTGCTTTCTGCTAGTAACTCTGACTGCAACCACCAAGCCTCTGCAGGCCCACCCGGGAAAGGAACTCCCCCAGTGACCACCTGGCCTTGTGCCCATGCTTGCCGGGCTTCCACAGGCCTGCATCTGCTACAGACTCTGCCGGCAACTGTCAGGCCTCTGCAGGTCTGCCTCCAGCCAGGAACTCCCCTGGCGATTGTGCAAGCCTCCGCCTGGCCCCCACAGGGACCCCACAGGCCCATCCCTGGCCAAGTACAGTCCTGGCCACCGCACAGGCCTCCACCTGGCACCCACAGGGCCTCTACAGGCCAGCCTGCTGCCAGCGACTCTGCCAGTGACTGCCAGGTCTCTGCAGGTCAGCCCCCAGCCAGGAATTCCCCCGGCGACCGCCTGGCCCTACATCCCACACTTGCCGGGCTTCTATAAGTCTGCTTTCTGCCAGGGACTACCAGACCCCCAGCCAGGGTCTCTGCCTGGCACCCACAGGGCCTCTGCAGGCCAACTTCTTCCAGGGACCCCACCAGCAACCACCAGGCCTTTCTGCAGGCCCACCGCCAACCAAAAACTTTCCGGACAACTACATGGCCCTGCGCCCACCACTTGAAGGGCCAGACGCAACGGTGAAAAACAACCATGGGGTGGAATCAACGGAAAATCTCTAGCAATATGAAAAATCAGAGTAGACCAACCCCTCCAAGTAATGACAAGGCAGACACAGCACAAGATCCCCTGCATAGGCAAATGGCTGAGATGTCTGAAATCGAATTCAGAATCTGGATTGCAAATAAGATCAGCGGAATGGAGGAAAAGATGAAATTAGAATTTCAAGCAGTAATTCAACAGATGACCCAAAAGATGTCTCAAGAATTCAACGAATTCAAAGATAAAATGACCAAAGATTTTGACACATTGAGACAAGAAGTTGCAGCCCTTAAAGATCTGAGAAACTCAGTAGAATCCCTCAGCAACAGAATGGAGCAAGCAGAAGAAAGGATTTCTGACATGGAAGACAAAGCTTTCAAACGCTCTCAAACCTACAAAGAGCTAGAGAAATGGAAGGCAAAAACAGATCACTCTCTCAGAGAGCTCTTGGATATCTTGAAGAAAACCAATATCCACCTCATAGGGATCCCTGAAAGCAATGAAGCAGCTTCACAAGACACAGACTCTCTTATTCATGAGATTACAAAAGAGAACTTTCAAGACATGCCAAGAGATTCTGAAATTCAGATAGCAGACAGTTTCAGAACCCCAGCACAGCTCAACCCAAATAAGACATCCTCCAGGCACATCATAATTAAGTTCACTAAAGTAAATATGAAGGAGAAAATTTTGAAAGCAACCAGATGCAAAAAATCGATAACCTACAAGGGGAAGAATATTAGAATAGCTGCAGATCTCTCTAATTAAACCTTTCAAGCTAGAAGAGAATGATCATCGACTTTTAATCTCCTAAATTCAATCCAGGATCCTGTATCCAGCCAAATTGAGTTTCAATTATGATGGAGAAATTAAATACTTTAATGATATCCACATGTTGAAGAAATTTGCTATAACCAAACCAGCTCTCCAGGATATTCTCAGACCTATCCTCCATAATGACCAGTGTAATCCTCCAACACAAAAGTAAACTCATCCAGAAAATGTTATCAAATTCCAACTTCCACAACGACGAAAGGACTAAAAATGTCCACTAGATTTTCTAAAGATTTATCATTACTTTTGATTAATGTGAATGGTTTACATTGTCCTCTAAAGAGGCATAGGTTGGCTGACTGGATACAAAAACTCAGGCCAGATATCTGCTGCATATGAGAATCTCATCTTACCTTAAAATAAAAATTTAGACTCAAGTTGAAGGGATGGTCATCTATATTCCAGGCAAATGGAAAACAGAAAAAAGCAGGTGTTGCAATCTTATTTGCACATACAATAGCTTTAAACAAACCAAAGTAAGGAAGGATAAAGACAGACATTTCATATTTGTTAAAGGTAATACTCAATATGATGAGATTTCAATTATTAATATTTATGCACCCAACCAGAATGCACCTCAATTTATAAGAAAAACTCCAATAGACATGAGTAACTTGATTTCCTCCAGCTCCATAGTAGTTGAAGATTTTAATACTCCTTTAGCAGTGTTGGATAGATCCTCCAATAAGAAGCTAAGCAAAGAAATTTTAGATTTAAACTTAACCATTCAACATCTGGATTTAACAGACATCTACAGAACATTTCTTTTTTTTTTTTTGTAAGACAGAATTTATTCACAGAAAAGAAAGAAAAGAATACCGAAAACATTAAGGCATCTGTTAAAGGGAGAAAATTCTAGTGGGGAGAGAGAAGCTCTCTCCGTTTCTCTCCCAGTCTTTCCCATCTCCTCCTTTAGGCCTTTAGTCTCAGGGTATATATAGGTATATGGGTTTCCTCAGCTTTTCTTTAGTGTTTGTGTATTTAATGAGTAGCCTGAGGCAATTTTTCTTCTTCCAATGTCCCAGAGAAGGCAAAAGGTTGGACACACTCCTTTAAAGGGTAAAATTGTTGTAGAAATGCATATATACTGAGCATTTGTGAGGCACGTATGTGGCAGGCACAGCTGTTAGTAGGAAAACTCAGGTTCTTTTATCCATTCCCAGATATGCTGAGAAGGGTAAATTATCCCACAGCAGCAGGATTCTTGAAGAACATGCAGACACCCTGTGAATTTCCATATCGTTTCTTTCTTGATGTTCGGTCCTTCACCACTACCACCCCCCCTTCTATCTTGAAACAGTTTTCTTCAATTTCATTGTAAACATGTGTTCGTGGTTTCAGGGATCAGTGACCCTGAGGGACGTGGCCATCAACTTCTCTCAGGAGGAGTGGGAATGCCTGGACCCAGCGCAAAGGAACTTATACAGGGATGTGATGTTAGAGAACGCCAGTAACTTGGTCTCAGTGGGTGAGCCCATCTGTCCCTATTAATTTAGTATCTGTTCTCTGGAATTTAGCTTTCTTCACCATAAATTTGGGGCTATATTTTAAGGGGTAGCTGAATTATTTGTTGCTCCCAAAAGAATGATGTGATATTTGTTGAGTTGAAAACAGGCACCTCTGTGAAGCTCCTGCATCTTGCCTGACCCACAGTGACCCTCCTCTCATATGCTGGTTTCCTCTGTAATTGCCTGACTTTCTTCAGGACCATGGGACCATCGGACATTCATTGAAAGATCATTGTCTGAAGAAACCACATTTCATATTGTGTTTGATCTCAGAATTGCTATATCTGTTCTGTTTTTTTTATTTTGTTTTTGTTTTTCTGGCCCACCTATTAGAACAGTATGTTGAATTTTTCTATCAAAAGAGCCTTTATGATTAACATTATACCAATTGGGCCAACAGAACTGATTTAACACTAAAGTGGATGCATTCCATTTCCTTCAACAGACATTCCTTTACTTGCTTTGTTGTTGAAAGTTTCAGGCCATGAAATTTGTATTTTTCATTGAATAAATATACTATGAATAAGCTGTAAATGTCTAAGGAGGCAAATTAAATAATAACAATAAATATAATAGTTAACTTGGTGTTGCTATAGATCAGACAATATTAAAAGTATTTTACATATATTAATCTTAGTATCAATCCTATGGAATAAGTATTATCACTATCTCCATTGTAGAGTTGGGAAAACTGAAAGGCAGAGAATTTAAATGACTTGCCTAAGGTCAAACTGCCAGTGGATGGCAAAGATGGAATTTGAACCAGGGAGTCTGTCTTTCTTGTTGTTGTTTTGAGATAGAGTCTCCCTCTGTTGCCCAGGCTAGAGTGCCTTGGTGTCATAACTCACAGCAACCTCACTCGTGGGTTCAAGTGATCCTCTTGCCTCAGCCTCCCCCCTAGCTAGGACTATAAGCACCCACCACAATGCCTAGCTAGTTTTTCTATTTTTAGTAGAGATGGGGTCTCACTCTTGCTCAGGCTGGTTTTGAACTTGTGAGCTCAAGTAATCCACCCACCTTGGCGTCCCAGAGTACTAGGATTACAGGTGTGAACCCCAGCGCCTGGCCCAAGAAGTCTGTGTTACAGGTTCATGCTCTCAGCTCCTAACTTACATCTTCCCTCAAGGGACAAGACCCTATATGAGTTTAAAATAATTGATTCTAATAAAAAAAATTTTTTTTCTAATATGGTTGGTCTCTTACTCAATCCTCTCATGTTTTACTGAAATCTTTTCTCCATATCATTTAGACGTGTAACTTATAAATTTAGGTTTCAAGTAAAGTTTTAAAAAAATTGTATTTAAAAGAAATTTTACATCTGTGTCATTTCTTTTAAACAGAAAGTTTCATTTCTAAGCCAGATGTAATTACCTTAGTAGAGCAACAGAAAGAGCCCTGGATGGTTGTGAGGAAAGAAACAGGCAGATGGTACCCAGGTGAGTGAAAGCAGGCAGGGGAAGCCATTATTGTTGAAGACCACCCATGTGGTCAGAGAGGAGTCACATCCCTGAGGTGTGGTTTGGAAAACTTCTTTCAAAGACCCAACACATGTTTGGATTAAAATGCCCAAGACATCGGAAGGAAATAAAGATCACAGTAGTAGCTATCAAAGGAACTTCATCATTTACTAATTACCTAATTTCTGTTCTCTTATTTCCTTCTTCTTTAGTGGAGTCAGTGCCTTCTTTCTTTCCCAGGGTAAACTTTATTACATATTTTAGAGATAGCTGCTTTTCAGCTATGCTTTTGCATTTAGATTTCTAAATGCAATGTCTAAACAATGTACTCATATATTCATTAAATGTGTATCAAGTGCCCACTCTAAGTAAGGCACTGTGCTTGGCATCAATATAGTAACATACAGGTAATGAACAAGACTGTTAAAGGGCTTGGCGCCTGTGGCTCAACGGATTAAGGTGCCAGCCACATACACCTGAGCTGGCGGTTCGAATCCAGCCCGGGCCCGCCAAACAACAATGACGGCTGCAACCAAAAAAATGGCCGGGTGTTGTCACGGGCGCCTGTAGTCTCAGCTACCTGGGAGACGGAGGCAGGAGACTTGCTTGAGGCCAGGAATTGGAGGTTGCTGTGAGCTGTGATGCCACAGCACTCTATCCAGGACGACAGCTTGAGGCTCTGTCTCAAAAATTAAAAAAAAAAAAAAGACTGATAAAGGCTTTGCTCTTGTAGTCTTTGCTGGCAGCTGGCAAGACATGGATGAAACAACTAAGCAAATGAATAGATGAGTAATATCAGAGAAGTGTGCTATAAAGGCAAGTAAATAGGAGTGATGGGGTGGGAATGACAGCAATTGGGTGGTCAGGGAACATGTCTCGAAGTGGGCATGCTTGGACAAAGATGTCAAATAAGGGTGTAAGGGAAGCAATATATCCAGCTGAGAGCATTCCAGGCAGACTGAGCAGGGAAACACAAAGGTCCTGAGGGGAAAGTGGCAAGGTAGAGCAGAGTAAGTGGTGGAACAATGGGAGGGGAGGTCTGAGAATTAGGCCAAGGTGAGATCATACAAGTTTTTCTATGTCATTGTGAAGAATTTTCAAGAATTATTTATTTTTGATTGATACCTAATATTTGTACATATTTATGGTATATGTTAATATTGTGTTACATGCATAGAATGGACATTTACTTAGAGTACCCATCACCTCAAGTATTTATCATTCCCATTTGATGGAAACATTTTCAGGTAATAAGATCTTGAGAATCCTTAAGTCTAAAGGATTCAAATTGGATAAGTCTGCCGCTCTCTCTGAAGTTCAGTGTTACTTTTCTCTGACCTCTCCAGCAATATTTAAATTTAATTATTGTAGTTTTTAGTTCTAATTTTACTTGGTTTTTTATATCCTCTATATCTGTGCTGAGATTTTCTGTTTTTCTGTGTAGTTTACCAGAACATTTGCATAATTATGGTTTTGAAGTCTTTGTTAGACAATTCCATTGTCTCTGTCATCTTGGGGTTGTTATCTGTGGTTTCCTTTTCCCTTGTGAGTTAAAATTTTTCTGTAAATTGCAATAATTTTGAGTTATGTTGTGGGCATTCTGAGTATAGTTATTGGTTAGGATAAAACTTAAACTTCTGTGCTTCATTATCTCATTTTTTACATACATGACTGAACTGGCTTAGATGTATATGTGTGCCCATTTGAAATAGAAATAATATGAGAAAGGCTGTATTTATCAACTTTAGTGATTTTGGTTAAGTGTTTGAGTTGATTATGATAATCCTACCCTAGTGGTTTATCTTAAAAAAAAGTTTTATTTATTTATTTGTTCTACAATAATCTATATATGGGCTTGCTATGGGCTTGTTATTCAGTGGTGAATGCTATTAGGATTATGTCTGGCCATAGGCAGAGATAGGAATAAAAAAAATAAAGAAAAATAAATGATTCCAGAAATAAATGAAAAATATAATCAAAACAGAGTTCTGAAGGGAAAGAATGAGGCTCTGGGATGGAGAATAAAGGACAGGGATTTCCTTAACAAAGTTCCAGCTAGCACAGCTGTTCTGAGGAAAATATTTATCCAGAGACTTAAAAGATAAGTTGGGTGTTTCCTTCAAAGAGGCAGGCTAGAGGTATCTTGGGAGATGAAACATTATGAGCAAAACAAGAAGATAAGGGAAAGGTTATATTATGTTCTAGTTGCTGAAAGGAAGCAATGAGTAGAGATCAGGCCCAAAGGAGGACAGTGCCTTGATATGAGGTCTTGTTATCAGTGGTAAGGTTTTTGGATTTTAAGGATAAAGACAAAACATTCAAAAACAGTTTGAAATATGATTAAACTTTTATCTGAACCAGTCATCTGATAGGGATTTTGTTTTATTTTATTTTTTATTAAATCATAAACACATAGATCATATATACATTAATGCATTTATGGGGTACAATGTCTGATAGAGATTTTAAAAACACAGATTCTTAGAATGTATCCTTAAAAATTGTGATTATGTATATCTGAGTTGCTTAAATATCAATATTTGTAACAAGCTTGCCAAATAATTTTGACTCACCTAAATTTCACAAAGTTAACTTATTCTTTGATTACAAACATCACTGTCTTACATAAACTTTCTTCATTATTCTCTTTCAAATCTTTGAAAGTATTTTGGAGTTAGGGCATTTGTTTCATAGATTTTTTTCTATGCAAGTGTGTTATAGAAAAATAAAATGTTTGCTTTTTCTGTTTCAGATCTGGAGTCAAATTATGGAGCTGAGAAAATATCTCCAGAAAATGATATTTCTGAAATAAATTTATCCAAACAGGATATAGAGCAAATAAGTAAAACTCTTGGCCTTGAGGCCTCTCATTTTAGAATTGACTCAAAATATAGAAATAGGTTTGGGGGACTACAGAAATATCAAGAAGGATATTCTAATCCAAGAATAATTAGCTATGAAAAAATGCCTACTTACACTCTTCATACTTCTCTTATTCATGATACAGATAAACCAAGTGAATGTAAGGAAAGGGGGAAGTATCTTAGTCATGGTTCAAATCTTATTCAGCATCACAGTATTCATACTGGAGAAAAACCCTGTGAATGTAAGGAATGTGGGAAGGCCTTTAGATTTTACCTACAACTTACTCAACATCAGAAATTTCACATTGGTGAGAAACATCTTGAATGTAAGGTATGTGGGAAGGCTTTTAGTTTCTCTCCCAGCTTAATTGCCATAAGAATATTCATACTGGTGAGAAACCATTTAAATGTAAGAAATGTGGCAAGTCCTTTAATCGTAGCTCCAACCTTATTCAGCATCAAAGTATTCATGCTGGTGTGAAGCCATATGTATGTAAGGAGTGTGGGAAAGGCTTTAATCATGGTTCAAACCTTATTCAGCATCAGAAAATTCATTCCAATGAGAAACCCTTTTTATGTAAGGAATGTGGGATGGCCTTTAGATACCATTACCAACTTAGTGAACATTGTCAAATTCACACTGGTGAGAAACCCTTTGAGTGTAAAGAATGTGGAAAGGCTTTTAATGTTCTGACAAAGCTTTTTCGACATCAGAAGATTCATACTGGTGAGAAACCATTTGAATGCAAGGAATGTGGCAAGGCCTTTAGTCTCCCCAACCAGCTTAATCGTGCTATAAGAACATTCATACTGGTGAGAAACCATTTGAATGTAAGGAATGTGGCAAGTCCTTTAATTGTAGCTCCAACCTTATTCAGTATCAGAGTATTCATGCTGGTGTGAAGCCCATATGAATGTAAGGAATGTGGGTAAGGCTTTAATCATGGTGCAAACCTTATTCAACATCAAAAAATTCATGCCAATGAGAAACCTTTTGTATGTAAGGAATGCGGGATGGCCTTTAGATACCATTACCAACTTAGTGAACATTGTTGAATTCACACTGGTGAAAAACCTTTTAAATGTAAAGAATGTGGAAAGGACTTTAGTCTTCTGACACATCTTGTTCAACATCAGAACATTCATGCAGGTAAGAAACCATTTGAATGTAAGAAGGGTGGGAAGGCCTTCAATTGTGGCTCAAATCTTGTCCGAAATCAGAGTATTCATATTGGTGAGAAACTGAGGGTGACAAAGTGAGACTCTGTCTCTAAAAAAATAAATGAATAAATAAAAAATAACAACAATAAATAATAATAATAATTGCAGAGACGTCTGTGGTCACACACTGCAGGAAACATGTACTAAACAGAATTAGTCCTATAAAGTCACCAAAGAAATAAAAAAGGACAAAAGAACATAAATGACAAGTCCATGGTGATCCAAATAGTATGTTATTGGCACAAAAATAGAGACATAAAACTATGGAACAGAATAGAAAACCAAAAGAAGAAATGAAGAGGCACAGTCCCTTCACCCTTGTAAGGTGAATCAGTCTCATTTGTGCTCCTTGAGGTACAATGCCCTGAGAAGGAACATTTCCAGTACTTGGGCTAGATGTGAGTTTTGGGGAATATTCTCCCCCAGCTTGCAAAAGCAGCCTTGTTGAAAAATGCAGGCAGTTACATCTTAAAGGAAAGAATGTGCCAGAGGGCCCTGCCAAGTCACAGCAACAGATCATTTGCCTAGGGCAGTGGGCTGTTGCACTTTGTTCCCTACCTCAATTTACACAATAACTTTCAGTTAGTCATATAGGGAAGTGGGCAAACAACAGAAAACCCAGTGCCTTTGTGGTATATCTCCATTGTTGTTTATCTCTAAGCAGGACATTCTTAGTTTGGAAAGGTGTGTACGTACTTTGCTGCATTAATGCTGATAAGGAATTTTTATGACAGTTTTTGTTACCTTTTGTCTTCTTTATTCTTGGATATTGTTATCTGAGGGTTTGGGATATATAAGAATCTTAGTAAAGAGGGGTTGTTGCTGGGTGCCCGAGCGAGCCCCAGTCTTCCCTTTTCAGATCATTCATTTCATCAGCGGTGCTCCCTTTGTGTCATCGACCAAGTAGGCTAGTGGACAGCAACAAAGAAACCAATCTCTTATCATCATCTGATCTTCAATAAGCCAGACAAAAGCATACACTGGGGGAAAGAATCCCTATTCAATAAATGGGGCTGGGAGAACTGGACTGAAACTGGACCTGCAACTCTCACCATGAAACAAAAATTGACTCAAGATGGATAAAAGATTTAAATCTAAGATAGAAAATGATAAAAACCCTGGAAGAAAGCATGGAAAAAACTCTAGATGGTATCAATCTGGGGAAAGATTTTGTAAAGAACACAACATTGGCAATTGCAACAACAACAAAAATAAGTGAGGCTTAATCAAGCTGAAAATCTGCACAGCTATGTACACAATTAAAGCAAACAGACAACCTTCCCAATGGGACAAGATGTTTGCTTGTAACAAATCTGACAGAGTTAATAACTAGAATCTACAGAGAACTCAAATTAATCAAAAAAAAGAGTGAACAATTCCATCTGTCACTGAGCAAGAGACATGAACAGAACCCTCTCTGAAGAAGACAGAGGAAGGGTCAGCATACACAAGATAAATGCTAATCATCAGAGGAATGCAAATCAAAACCACCTTGAGATATCACCTAACCCCACTGAGAATAGCCCACACCACAAATCCCAAAGATACAGATGCTGGTGTGGTTGTACAGAGAAAGGAACTTTCACATTATTGGTAGGAATGCAAACTAATACAACCTCTGTCAAAAGAAATATGGAGAATCCTCAAGGAGTTAAAAGTAGACCTTCCATTTGATCTCACATACATGGGTGTATATTTTACTATTCTTTCAATACACACAACATTAAGTTTTGTGTCTTTTATGGGCATGGTTCATGGTGTCCCAAAACAATTACAATAGGACCATCAAAGATCACTGATAACCATAACATGAAAAAGTTGAAATATGTGAGAATTGCCAAATGGTGACGCAGAGATACAATGTGGTCACATGCTGTTGGAAAAAATGGCAGATAAATTTGTTTGCTGCAGTATTGATACCAAACCCATATAAATACACCAAAAGAAAACTACAGGCCAATACTGATGAACATTGGATGTAAAAATCAGTGAAATACTAGCAAACCAAATACAATACATTGAAAAGATTATACATGATGACCAGAGACATGAGGTTATTTTAACATATGCAGGGCAGTGCCTGTGGCTCAAGGAGTAGGGCGCTGGCCCCATATACCTGAGGTGGTGGGTTCAAACCTGGCCCCAGCCAAAAACTGCAATATATATATGCAAATAAATCAATGTGATACACTACATTAACAAAGTGAAAGAAAACTCATCATCTCAATAGATGCAGGAAACATTTGACAAAGTTAAACATCTTTCCATGGTGAAAATTTTCAACAAATTAAGTAGAAAATTTCCTCAACATACTAAAGGCCATTTATGAAAAACACAGCTAACATGATAATCAATGGGGAAAAACTGAAAGCTTTTCCTTTAAAATCCGGTACCAAATCAAGGATGCCTACTCTCGTCACTTCTATCCAACATAATCCTGAAAGTACTAGCAAGAGCAATAAGACAAGAAAAGGAAATAAAAGACATCCAAATCAGAAAGGAAGAAGTAAAATTTTCCTTGTTTACAGAAGACATGATACTATATGTAGAAAGATTCCACAGAAAAACTAGAATTAGTAAATGAGTTCCAGAAAGTTGTAGGATGCAAAATGAACACCCATAAATCAATTGCATTTCTTTACACTAATGATGACTTGCCTAAAATCAAGAATAAGTAAATCAGTATAAATAGAAGAAAATAAAATTTGCACACTATCTCACTGATAACCTATAGTCCTTAAAAATGTCTCATAAAAGTAGAATGAATGTTCAGACTATATTCAATTTAAGGAAAAAACTGCATCAATATAGCCAACAAAGTATCCAGAGTGACTTTGAAATCAAATTAAAAAACAATGAAAATAATGGAGAAACTAAGAATAAGAGTCAAAAAGTAGAGGACTTGACAAAAAATACGTTTGAAAAATGCTCAATTGAAAATTTAGAAATATACATATGATGACACACTTAAAAGTGAGGGACATTTAATTTATCAGTTGACAGGAATCTAAGAGAACTTGGCAATATCTAGTATAGTTGGAAGTATATATAACGTATGGTCAATTTAGCAATATCTAACCTGACTAAAAGAGTAAGAGTATAGGATGTATGAGCAATTGCACTTCCATGTATATACAATTATAGAAACTCCAGTTTATGTAAAGCAGTGACCACAGTCAAGGATATTTGTTGAAGTATATTTGAAATAGTGGAAATTTATTAAAACATACTCATCAATAAGAATTTTAAAAACATAGTATGTTTAGCAATTAATTGCATAGGAATATGTGACCAGCAGAGAAATACACTATGAATTTTTTTTCCAACATAGCATCTGCCATTATATCTGAATATTCCATTTTAGGGTTTTTTTTTTTTGGTTATGACAGCATTTCCAGTGTGGGATCACACCCCAAAGATAATACATATTCTGAATGAGGCTTCCTTAGTAAAGGATAAAGTTAAGCAAATTTTCTTTATTATAAGACTATTAAGTCTTGATAATAAACCTGATAATAAACTTTTTTGATAACCTGATAAACTTTTTTTTTTTAAAGGCAGTTAGTGTTTAAAACTTCAGAAACCTTTGTGATCACAGTATATTTTTCAAGTACCATTAAGTACTACTATTCTTAGAGACATTCTTTCAGATGTTGGGTTAAGGCACTGGTATCTTGAAAGAATAATCTACTACATCAATGGTACTTTATTTTGTGAATTATTTAATCTGCAAATGTTGGACAATGATATAATCTATTAGTAAATGGCCTGTATAATGATATGGCTATCTTGTGCAAAATGGACCTGGAATTGCAGATCATAATGTATCTATGAAATTGTAGACATTTTATTTTATTTTTTAGAGACAGAGTCTCACTTTATCACCCTTGGTAGAGTGCTGTGGCATCACAGCTCACAGCAACCTCCAACTCCTGTGCTTAAGTAATTCCCTTGCCTCAGCCTCCCAAGTAGCTGGGACTACAGGCGCCCACCACAACTCCTGGCTATTTTCTTGTTGCAGTTTGGCAGAGGTCAGGTTCGAACTCACCACTCTTTGTATATGGAGCCAGTGCCCTACCCACTGAGCCACAGGCACTGCCCAAAATCATAGACATTTTAGTTGACACTGCATGATTTGTGAGGGACCTTAGTCATTCTAAGTGAGGGAAGATGATACCTTTAAAGAAAGAATGAAATTACAGTTCTTTTAAAGAAATAATTGAATTTAAACTTTATATTCACACTCAAACCCATACATACCATTTATATATATAATATATGTATTTTGGTGCTGGTGTTTTTTTAAATAAGAAAACATTTCTCAAGGCTTTATTTACAAAAGCTTTAAAAACATAATACCCTGTTTTGCAAGTAACGCTTTGTTTAAAAAGGACCACCCAGTTACAGCATTATATGGTGAACAAAGAATATACAAGGGAAACAAACCAATATGCCTAACATTTGGAGAGTTGCTAATATTACCCATTGAAGTATAGGTAACACACATTATAACCTACACTCCATCATTTCAGGGCAGAGTTAATAATTACCAAAAAGTCTTCCTACACATGCTCTGGTCTGGTCACGTATTCTTCCTGGCTAAATATTTTGCAGTCTCTTTTGTCAACATATATATAAAATAGATTGCAAAGATATACACAAAAAAACAAGTATTACACTCAGGTAATTTTAATAAGATATATATATGAATATATGTATATTTTGTATTTTGTTTTGCACCAAGTCTTTCCATTATTTATCTATGTAGCAACTATGAAAGCACAATTTTTGTCTTATAATTTAATTTGGTACAAAATATACCTAAAGACTGGTTATATTTGGATTTTAATAAAATTGATTTGTATAATCAACAAATCAAGAGCATCATAAGTATGGCTATAAAATAAAAAGCAAGAGTGAATAGTGATGGAATAAAAAGAAGCAGTTAAGGGAAGTGTGCTATCATAAAATAACTGTAGCTTCAACATCTTGAGTACCAGTTTCCTGACAGATTTAAACATCCAATCACAAGTTTCCTGAAGGGCGTAAAGCTGGTTTGAAAATTCCTCAGTCAGAGAGCTGCCTACACATGCCAGTTAGAAACCGACAGATACTGGATGTGCTTGGGAAGATTAAACACCAGGCATAGAAACAGCAGTTACTAAGCTCCTCAGTATTTTCTCGTCTTTGTTTTTGTTAGTCTTGCAGAATGTGCACAATGAATGTGCTATATTCTGTGGGTCAAAAACAATACTGTATAAAGTTGGCAGATGGTCATTTCTCTAGCTAAGAGCAAGGAAAACCAAAATTTCTGACAAAATAGGATTTGAGTCAAAATCATTCTCTAAAGTGCAAAATTGATGGTCTACAATCTCAAATAGCTAAAGCTTCTGGAGAATGGAAGGGAGAGACATGAAACAGGGAAATAAACTACAGTCAGAGCTAGTTAATTTAGGAAAAGGGAAAAAATAAACCAAGCTCAAGTAGGTAAAGTTTAAGAAAATACTCAGTATGATAGAGCTTTCCCCACTCTGTGTTACACATGCTTTCTAAGTATAGTAAATTAAGGCCAAATTTAACCTGAATACATTTCTACTTATTAAGATCTGAGTTAGGAACGGTCATACTTTGTACTGAAAGGCAGAAAATAAAATGGGCCATAAAAAAGAAAGGTGCTCTCTTCTGTTCAAGGATTCACCAGAGATAAAACCTATACACTAGCATGTGTGTAGCTCAAATAAAATAAACACAAAAGGACTATTTCATGTCATGATTGCTTGTTGGCTTCCTCTTCATATGCATTCATTTCCTGTACCATTCTGTACATAGGATGAACCAGAACCAAGGCCATACAAATGACCATAATATTTGACATCATCAATATGATCTTCAAAGAACATTTCTCTTATTTTGAAAAAGGCCATTCCTGTGAGCAATGAATCAGATCCTGCCTGATGTTGTGGTCCTATCTGTTCCAGCTCTAACTGTCCAGCAACTTCTTGTAATCCACCTTTAAGATTTTTGCAGCTCTTCATGAGATACTTCACATCATAAATGACAGGAAAAAATAATCAAAGGATCTCAAAGATGTCAAGTTCTTCAGGCAAGTTAGAGTTGGTCAGGATTTTGATTAAATAGCCAAAGTCATAACCTCTATGAAATGACTTGCAGAGAACCACTCCCGAAGTCATAAGAAGTTCTGCAAAGTACTGGGTCTTAATTCCTTCCTCCTCATGTTTCTTTCTTTCTTTCTTTCTTTCTTTTTTTTGAGACAGAGCCTCAAGCTGTCACCCTGGATAGAGAGCTGTGGCATCACAGCTCACAGCAACCTCCAATTCCTGGGCTCAAGCGAATCTCTTACCTCTGCCTCCCAAATAGCTGGGACTACAGGTGCCCGCCACAACGCCCGGCCATTGTTTGGTTGCAGCTGTCATTGTTTGGCTGCACGGGGCTGGATTCCAACCCGCCAGCTCAGGTGTACGTGTCTGGCGCCTTAGCCTGTTGAGCCACAGGCGCCGAGCCATGTTTCTTAAACTGGATACCAGATGTCGTTCGTAGTCGTTAGTAGTTCTATAGAGTCCTGGGCATACATGTCCTCCGTTAAATTAAATTGCCGAGTTGAAGTTCCTGGAGGGTATTCTCCTTGCTCATTCATAAATGTCAGTCCTAGCTGAATTATCTTTAACAAGTTTACATTACATCGCAAAGGTTGGTACTGATAGTCAGCATTGCTCCTGAATTCTCCAACGGGTCTTGCAACCACACCTGGAAACCTGGTGTCCATAGCAACGTAATTATATTTTCAAATAACTTGACGAATTTTCTTCATCTCTTCATCCAGGTTGCAAGCCAAAACTTCACAAATTCTTTGGCTATGATCTACAATTGCTGCTAACATAGTGAGGGCACAAGAGACATCAAAATGTTATACTTGTTGAAGATTTTTTTTTTTTTTTTGAGACAGAGCTCAAGCGAATCTCTTACCTCTGCCTCCCAAGTAGCTGGGACTACAGGCGCCCGCCACAACGCCCAGCCATTTTTTGGGTTGCAGCCGTCATTGTTGTTTGGCGGGCTGGGCTGGATTCGAACCCTTCAGCTCAGGTATACGTGGCTGGCGCCTTAGCCCGTTAAGCCACAGGCGCCGAGGCTATTGAAGATTTTTTTCATAAAATACTTTGTCTTTTATTTATGTACTTGTGGTGTTAAGCTCGTACTTCTCCTCCTCGTCGTCATAAAGACAGCACTCGGCGGCGTTGGTGATGGCGGTAGGGGCGGCGGCGGCGGAAGCGCGTGCCCCATAGACCCTCTCACCCAGCCAAAGGTAAAGGGGGGCGGGAGCTACGCCGCCCCGGTGCTGCGCCGTCGCTTTTCGCAAGTCCTGTTCGTTGCTGGTGCTTTTTCATTCTTACTTAGGAAGGCTTTTCACAAAAGCTTGAAGACTGCCACCTGAGTGAAAGTATTCTAAGATGCTGTTAAGTGGTAAGATATACCTTGATTTAAAAGATGTGAAAAATTGTGCTCAATTTCAAGCATTGAAGAAGGCATTGTATCCGATTTAAGCCACACTTTGACTACTTAAAGCTAAGAAAAACTAAGAAAGTGGATTTTTTTTTTTTTTTTGTAGAGACAGAGTCTCACTTTATTGTTCTCGGTAGAGTGCTGTGGCGTCACAGCTCACAGCAATCTCCAACTCCTGGGCTCAGGCGATTCTCTTGCCTCAGCCTCCTGAGTAGCTGGGACTAGAGGCGCCGCCACAACGCCTGGCTAGTTTTTTTGTTGCAGCTTGGCCGGGACCAGGTTTGAACCTGCCACCCTCGGTATATGGGGTCAGCGCCCTACCCACTGAGCCACAGGCGCCGCCCTAAGAAAGTGGATCTTGAAAATACTTGGACTAAATAAGTTCTTTCCCATCATTTATCTGAATAATTAGATCAATCCCTAGATAGTCCAGGTAAAGAAATCATTTTGCTTAGCTCTTTTACTATGCTTTGAGTAAGTATTCTGATCTTTAGAATTTCTGCATTTATCTTCAAAATGAAATTCACTTACATTTTTGGCTTTAAAGAGCAATCTTCATCTATTGAGTTATGAAGATTATACAATTGGTGTGGAGAGAGCTAGTGAAATTTTGATATTCACCTCCTAAAAATTTTTGGAAAGGCAGGCTGCGGCAGCTCATGCCTGTCATCTGAGCACTTTGAGAGGTTGAGGGGGGAGGATTGCTTGAGACCAGGAGTTTTATGTTGGCATTGAGCTATGGTGACACCACTGTACTCTAGCCTGGGCAAGAGAGCAAAATCTTGTATCAAAAAAAAAAATCCCTTTTATTTTTATTTTTTATTTATTTATTTTTGGAGACAGAGTTTCTGTCACCCCGTGTAGAGTGCATGGCGTCATCGTAGCTCACAGCAACCTCAAACTCTTGAACTCAAGAGATCCTCCTGCCTCAGCCTTCCGAGTACCTGGGATTACACAGGTACTACACCACACCTGACTAGTTTTTCTATTTTTAGTAGAGATGAGGTCTCAAAATGTAAGCTCAAATCAGTCCACCGGCTCTGGCCTCTCAGAGTGCTAGGATCACAGGTGTGAGCCACCATGCCTGGCCACTGTTATTGTTTTGTTTCTTAATTGAAATACTGTCAAACATTAAGTATTGTTCTAAAGAGGGAGATCTTGGACTAAATTTTCCTTTTATCTTTCTGGAAAAAGTCTTTGTAGGAAATAATATATAATAAATAATATAATATATATAATATAATATATTCTCTCTAGATTGTCAAATATATTGGAATATATCTAATAGAATAGTACAGTTTAAAAAATTTGTAGTCACATCCCACTCTCATTCACAATGCTGTAATTTTATCTCCCTCCCTTGATTAGAATTACCAAAACCTAGTACTAATGTTTTTTACAAAGCCATAAATAAATCTATTTTCAAATTCGTTAACTCTTTTTAATTATCGTCACTTTTTTTTCTTTTTTTTTTTGAGACAGAATCTCAAGCTGTCACCCTGGGTAGAGTGCTGTGGCATCACAGCTCACAGTAACCTCAAACTCTTGGGCTTAAGCGATTCTCTTGCCTCAGCCTCCCAAATAGCTGGGACTAACACCCAGCTATTTTTTTTTGTTGTTGTTGCAGTTGTCATTGTTGTTTAGCAGGCCTGGGCGAGGTTGGAACCCACCAGCCTTGGTGTATGTGGTTGGTCCCCTACGCACTGATCTACAGGCCCCGCCCAAAAAGGATGTTTAGTTTTTTTCTTTTTTTTTGAGACAGAGTGTCAAGCTGTCACCCTGGGAGTACTGTGGCATCACAGCTCACAGCAACCTCAAACTCTTGGGCTTAAGCAATTCTCTTGCCTCAGCCTCCTGAGTAGCTAGGACTACAGGAGCCCGCCACAACGCCCAGCTATTTGTTTGGTTGTAGTTGTCGTTGTTTGGCAGGCCCGGGCTGGATTCAATCCTACCAGCTCCAATGTATGTGGCTGGTGCCCTAGCCACTGAGCTATAGGTGCTAAGCTATCATCACTTTTTTCTTTTACTGGCTTAGAATATTTTCCCCTAGTTTTCTTGAGTTGAATGCTTATCTATTCTTTAACTGTTTATCAGTGATTAATTTTTTAAAGAGATAGTATTAACTTCTGGAGGTGAACAGGAGATACAAAGTGCTGGCTCTCGATATTTGTTTCCTGAACAAATTAACAGGTATAAATTTTTTACTAAGTAAAACGGTTTGGCCACATCACAATGCAAGATACCGTTATCATTCATTTCTTTCTTTCTTTTTTTGAGACATAGCCTCGAGCTGTCACCCTGGATAGAGTGCTGTGGCATCACAGCTCACAGCAACCTCCAATTCCTGGGCTCAAGCGAGTCTCCTGCCTCCGCCTCCCAAGTAGCTGGGACCACAGGCGCCTGCCACAA
>CAUYON010084230.1:0-11851 GCA_963573935.1 Arctocebus calabarensis | reverse complement strand
GGCCTAAAGGAGGAGACGGGGAAAGACTGGGAGAGAAACGGAGAGAGCTTCTCTCTCCCCACTTGAATTCTCTCCCTCTACCAGGAGCTTTAGTGTTTTCTGTATTCTTTTCTGTAAATAAATTCTGTCTTACCACTGGGGGGTGCGGGGGGTAAATAATGTAATGAAGAATAATAAAATACATGTATTAAAAAAAAAAAGAATCTTTGGGTTATTTAGAGCTGTTTGTTTCTTAACCAGAGATTTCCTGATAAACAATTTAAAGAACTCTATTTTATAAAACTTTACTCCACTCAATAAATATGTGAATGGATAAATAAATAAAATCTCTAGTAGTCCTAGTTCATGTAAGCATGTTTCCCTGTGGTTGAAGGCACACATTCCATCAAGCTTAAATAGTTTTGACTCATATTCCTTTAATTTAATCAGTATGGCTATTAAATGACATAAGTTTGGAGTTTGTCTTGAAGGAGAAGCATTTCTTCCAATTTTTTATTTTTATCTTTTTTTTTTTTGAAAATAGAAGTTAATATAAGTATTAGAGTCAATTTTTTACCTCAAGAACTCTGCACCCTATTCCCCTCATCTATTGGTTTCTTAGTGCTATTACAATAAATGACCACAAACGCAGTGGCTTACAACTATATTTTTAAGTTCTCTTTCTTAAAAATGGAGGTCAGAAGTCCAAAATCAAGGTGTAGGTGGGGCCGTGTTCCTTTTGACAGCTCCTGCTTACATGGCCTTCTCTGTGTCCTCTGGCTTCTTAGTAGGACACCAGTCATTGGATCACTTTGATCCTTGACTAATTACATCTGCATAAACCCTATTTCCAAATAAGGGTCACTGTAGTGGGTTAAATAATGTCTCTTCAAAATTCATGTCTACCCAGAACCTCAGGATGTGACTTTATTTGGTAATAGAGTCTTTGTAGATATAATTAGTCAATCGGAGATCATCTTGGGTTAGGATAGGTGCTAAATCCAATTGGTGGTGTCTTTATAGGAAGGGGAGAGGACACAAGCAGTCCTGGCAAGTGGGAGGAAGACTTTGGAGAGTGGACCTATAAGCCCTAGAGCACTGAAGGTTGGGGGAGCCTCCAGAACCTAGGAAGGGCCAGGGAAGAATTCAGACAGACCATGTCCCCTCAAACACCTTGATTTTGGACTTCTAGCTCCCAGAACTTTGAGAGAATAAATATCTGTTGCCTTAAACCATCAAGTTTGTGGTAATTTGTCATGGCAGCCCTAAGAGACCAATGCAATCACACTCCAGGTTTCCAGGTGGACATGAAGTTTGCGGGTCACCATTCAGTCCACCATGGCCTGATGTGAGAGGAGTTGGCCAGGGTTATTCTATGTGTTATGCAAATGAGAAGCAGGGTGCTAAGGGAAGGGGCAGAATAGGGCCTTGAATTAACTTTTTTTTTGAAGTTCAAAGCTCTTCTCTCTTAGAGATGACAAGAATTATCAAGGCTTCTGGAAAACTATTTCTTCTAGATCGACCACAAATTTAATTTATCAGATTATATAACCAGTCCTGCTATTAAAAAAAAATAAAGCCTAGAATCCTTTTGTGGTTTTACAGAGCAAAGGAAGGTCATGAGGAAACTCACCGCTTTCCTGAGAGGGTTTGGTGTTGTTTTGTGACTGTTGTGGTACTGACTGACTTGGTCTTCTTGTAGCCCTCATCCCTGGGCTGATAAGTCTTTCCTCAGAAGAGAAACTGTGTGCACTCATAGCTTAGTGGTGTCTAGACAGCAGTTTCCTAGTTGTTTATTTTTATTTTTTTAAAGCACTGATTTTTGATGCTCATTTATGCTCATTTCCCTCTCTGTCATTTTGAAGTAAAGACCATCTTTCCATCAGAGTAGCTAAGGAATGGATCTGGGGTTGGAAGCTTAATGAACTGCTGCTCTGAAGGATTATGTTTTCTGGCAATTTACTAGATTTCTAATCTGGGGCTTCCATATTGTAATTTATTGGTTGATGGGAATTTCTGTGAGAGGAATAAGACATTGTGTTCCCCATATGACAAGATTGTTTGTGTCAACATTAATTTAGCAGTAAATGTCTTTATAAACTGAGGTATTTTGTTGAGGAGTTTTGCATGTATATTTAAAAAGGATATTGGTCTGTAGTTTTTATTTTTTGTTGTGTCCTTCTGTGACCTTAGTAGCAGGATGATGCTGGGTTTTCAGAATGAGTTAGGGAGGATGTTCTCCTTCTCAATGTTCTGGAACATTCTCAGTAGAATGAGTGCCAATTCTTTGTAGTTCTGGTAGAATTTGGCTGTGAATGCTTCTGGTTTGGAGCTTTTCTGTTGTTGTTGGGGGAATTTTTATTACTGTTTCAACCTCATTACTCATTATTGGTATGTTCAAAAGTTCTGTTTCTTCCTGACTCAAGCTTGGGAGGTTGTGTGTTTCCAAAAATTTATCCATTTACTCTAGATTTTCTAATTTTTGTATGTAGAGGTTTTCATAGTGTTCATGGATGCTATTTTGTGTTTCTGTGGCATCAGTTGTAATTTCTTCTTTTTTATTTCTGATTGAGCTTATTTGGGTCCTTCTATTTCTGGTTAATCTAGACAGAAGTCTATTTACTTTATCTTTTTAAAGAATCAACTTTTTTTCTTTGTTGATCCTATACATACATATATATATATATATATATATATTTTGTTGTTGTTGTTGTTGTTTCTATTTTGTTTAGTTCTGCTCTGACCTTTGTTATTCTGTTCTTCTATAAGCTTTCAGTTTAGTTTGTTCTTTTTTTAGTTCCTCCCTTGGCTTGTTAACATGTGATCTTTCCTTTTGATGTAAACATGTAAGGCTATGAACTTCCCTCTTAACACTGCTTTATCTGATTCCCATGAATTTTTGAAGCTTGTGTCCTGATTATCATTCACTTTATAAACCCTTTTGATTTCCATCTTAATTTCATCATTGGCCTAAGGATTGTTCAGGAGCAGGTTGTTTGATTTCCATGACTGTGTGGATTTGAGAGTTCCCCTTGAGGTTGATTTCTAGTTTTATTCCATTGTGATCTGAGAAGACACATGTAATGATTTTAATTTTTCTGAATTTACTGAGACTTGTTATGTGGGCTAATATATAATCTATCTTGGAAGACGTCCCATGTACTCATAAGAATGTGTATTCTACAGTTTGGAGTATGATGTTCTGTAGATGACTGTTATGTCCACTTGTTATAGATTCTTATTTAAGTCTAGTGTTTCTTTTTTGATCTTCTGCCTCAATGATCTGTCTAGTTTTGTCAGTGGATAGTTGAAGTCCCCAGCCATTGTCATGTTGCTGTTTATTTCTTTGCTTCAATCTACTAGTAGTTAATTTATGACTCTGGCAGCTCCTGTGTTAGGATTATGTATATTTGGGATTTTTTTTATCTTCTTGCTGGATTGTCCCTTCATCATTATATAATGATCATCTCTGTCTATTTTTGCCATGTTGATTTAAAGTCTATTTTATCTGATATGAGAATAGCTATACTTGTTTGCTTTTGGTTTCCATTTGTGTGGAATATTTTATCACACCCTTTACCCTGAGTCTATGAGTATCCTTGCAAGTTAGATGGGTTTCTTGGATACAACAGAGGCATGAAGTGTGCTTTTTCATCCATTCAGCCAGTCTCTATCTTTGAATGGAGCATTATGGTTGTTTATAGTCAATGTTAGTGTTGATATGTAAGATACTCTTCTGTTCTTAATGGTGAATACTTCCTAATTTCTTTGCTTTCTCCCTTGTGTTAGTATTTTTGTAAGAGTTGTGACTTCTAACTTTTGGGTATTTTTGCATTGGTAGGTATCAACTGTTCTTTTCCCTGTGTAGTGCACTTTTAAGCATTTACTATAGGGGAGATCCAGTGGTGGCAAACCACTTGTCTAGGAAAGATTTTATTTCTCTTTCATTTGTTAAGCTTAGTTTTGAAGCATACACAATTCATGGCTTGCAGTTATTCTTTTTATGAAGTATAAAAATGGTGCTCCAAACCCTTCTGGCTTGAAAGGTCTCTGCTGAGAAGTATGCTATTAATATGATGGGTTTTCCTTTGTAAGTAACTTGTTACTTTCATCTTGCAGCTTCTAGGATTTTCTCCTTTAACTTTGGTCATGCTAATGACTTTGTCTTGGTGATGCTCTGTTTGCTGTGAATCTTCCAAGTGTCTGATGACCATCGTGTTTCTGGATGTCTAAGCCTGTAGCGATACCAGGGAAATTTTCCTCTATTATTCTCTTAAATAGGTTTTCTATGCTTATTGCTTTTTTCCTTCTTCCCTAGGGATACCTGTACTTACTATATTAGCTCTCTTTGCATAATCTTAGATTCCTTGCAGTGATTATTAATTCTTCTTTGTTCTTTTTTCTGTTTTTTGAGTTACTTTGAAATTCTTGTCTTTAAGAATTTCAAGTTCTGAAATCCTTTCTTCTGCTTGTTCTAGTCTGTTAAAACTTTCTGATATAATTTTAAAATTCCCTAAGTGACTCTTTTGTTCCTTTATTCTGTTATCTCTTTTCTAATGTTATCTGTCTCTTCAGTGAATTTTTCATTTAGATCCTGTATTATTATTATTTTTTGTTTCTTTGAGATTGTTTTCTATCAGCTCCTCAATTACATTCATCTTACTTGCCATCCATAATCTGAATTCCATATCTGTCATTTCAACAATTTCCTTTTCATTGGACTTCATTACTGGAGAGCTATTCTGATCCTTTGAGCATATTCAGACAGCCTGTTCTTTTTATATTACTAGAGTTTTTATGCTGTTTCCTTCTCATCTGGGGCTACTTCTCTCAGCTAAAAGCAGTTAGCAGATATGGTACACCTGTTCTCCTCTGCTGGGATCTATGCTACTTGGTGAAGACAGAGATGGTTCCCTGTTGGTGTGATTAGGTCCTACTCCAGAAACTTGACCAGGCAGGAGAGGAGCAGATATACTGAGAGACTTTGATGCTGTTGCTCTGGTGTGTCTCCCCCATTCTCCTGTGGTTGTTACTGGGCCACTGCAGCAGAGCAGGTCTCTGGTGCCAGGTGCACATATGAGGTAGGACTGGCCTGCAGAATGGAGTGTGCATGTGGGATGGAAGAGGTCTGCTGGGCACAGTATACATATGGGCCTGGACAGCCAAGGTGCCCAGTGTGTGGGCAGGATAAGGCTCTTGTAGAATACAGTAAAGGGCATAGTACGTGCTCAGGGTGTAGTGGCCTCAGAGACTCATGACTGTGGGGTGGAGGAGGCTGCCAATGTGGAGTGCATTAGCAGGTCACTGCTCATGGGGGAGATGGTGCCCCTGGAAAGAGATGACCCAAGAGGCAGGGCATCTATTGAACATGGCGTAGGTTCACAGGCATGGCACTAAGCACTTGGGCTAGGGCAGCTATAGGGTGAGGCATGCAAGTGGGGCAGGGCGCATGCAGCTTGGCATAGTTCCATAGCATGCAGTCTTGCCCAGATCTAAAGGCACTGGTTGTGTTGGGTTTTGTCCCATGTCGGGGTCCTGCCCTGAGAGCAACATCCGCTGAGACCTGTGGAATAAAGTTAGGAGCTACAGTAAAGAAAGACAAGAGACATATGGTTGAATTAAAAGTGGGAGCTCAGGGTCCATTGCCCATTGTGGGATTCCAGCAATGGCCCAGAGTGTTTGCTTCACTCTGATTTTATTGAAGTCTATTTTCCCAGAGGGTAAGGTGAGGGAGGGAGCAAAGACATCAGTAGTTTCTGGATTGATCATGTCAGCACCTATTGTTATTATTATTAACCTTAAGGGTAGCCTTTAATAATCTGAAATCTGAGCCTTGTATTGGGAGAGCCTCCTGCTTGAGATCTCACATACAGATTTCTAGGCAGGTGTTAAATAAACTCAACTAGTTCTCTCAGGAGTAAAACGCCACCAGATTTAATCTCCTCTGAGGGATTGGTGGGAGGGAGGCATTTTCCTCCCATCACCACCACAGAGGATTTTCTTCTGTGATAAGGGATATAAGCTCTTCTGTGCCCGAGCTGGAGCTACTCCCTTGGTCTTTGCCCCAGGCAAATGCAAATCTCTATAATGGATATCTGCTTTGCCTATTTAATGGGCAGGAAACACCCTAGAAGATATATCTTTTCTAGGACTTGCCATAATCTCTTCTACAGCCATTACTCTCCTCAGAGTGCTCCCAGATCCAGCAAGGTGTTTGTAAACTGTATCCCCAACAGGCTAGAATTTCAGAAAAGGCAAGAAGCTTGCTAACAATGGCTAGTTTAAATGTAAACTAGCTGACTTTTCTTTGTTCTGACTCACTCAGCTTACTTTTTAGTTTTCCTCTTTTTCTGAGGGTGCTTTCCCTTGCCAAGAATGGGGTCTTCGGTCCCCATTCTCCCAGAAGTCCCGCTCAGTGTTTTTCAGGCAACAGAGGTGGCAACAGAGGTAGTATAGTTGCCTGTCAGTAGGCAGTGGTCACCAAGTGCTATGGGCATTTGTTCTGCATGGGTCCTGTGAGAGGTACAGTTGAGTAGGATTGCTTAGGCCACAGCAGCAAGTGCCAAGTACATGGTCTCCTGCTCTGTGCATCCCTTGCCCATCAGGTGCATGCCAGCTCTGGGACTCCCAACTCTGTCTCTGACTGGTAAGAGTGAAGGGAGGCAGTGGTCAGAGATTTAACTGGGCAAAAGTTACATTCCAGGCTTGGGATGTCACAATAGGGGCAGCCATAGCACTCAGGGTTTGCAAATAGCCATCCGTTCTCTCTAGAGCAGCGTTTTTCAACCTTTTGATCTCATGGCATACTTGAAACTATAGTTAAACTTCCATGTTACACTTAAATTATATTGATTAAAAAAGAAAGAGTAAAAAGGGTAGTGCCTGTGGCTCAATGGGTAGGGCACTGGCCCCATATACTGAGGGTGGTAGGTTTGAACCCAGTCCTGGCCAAAGTCCAACAAAAAAAATAGCTGGACGTTGTGGCGGGCACCTGTAGTCCCAGTTATTAGGGAGGCTGAGGCAAGAGAATCGCCTAAGGCCAAGAGTTGGAGGTTGCTGTGAGCTGTGATGCACTCTACCCAAGGGTGACAAAGTGAGACTGTCTCAAAAAAAAAAAAAAAAAAAAAAAGAGCAAAAGAAGAATATACTTATGTGCTTTGAACTTCTTTCAAAAATAATGCGATTAATAGCCTTTAAAAATTTTTGTGGCACACCTAAGATCCTCTCACGGGACACCAGTGTGCTGAGGCACACTGGCTGAGAATCACTGCTCTAGAGCAATGCAGCTGCACAGCCTCTGTCAGGTGTTTGTATCAATCTGGAGCCTGCTACAGGGATGGGGCTGTTTCGCTGCTCCAGTTGCAGTATCCTCAGGGGAAGCATAGAGCCTGGGCTTCTTTTCTTTGTCCCTTTCTCACATGTGGGTGCCTTCTCTAATTACCTGTGGTCCTGATGAACAGCTTATCTCACTTCTGTCTTCACTTCACTCCTGCCTTTTTTCTCTGTGGATTCCCAGGGCTATTGCTCAGGTGATTGATCCAAAGGTGTGGATATTTATTTGCCACATTCGGTCCTCTCCACGGGAATATCCTTGTGCAGGCTGCTTCTAGTCTGCCATCTTGCCTCAATTAGCTTGTGTTTTGTTCTAAGTGTTTGGTTCCTGGAAGGCCTAGTACATTCTCAACCATCCCCAAAGATGATTTTGGAAAGCAGACTCTTGAGGGAGAGCTCTCCTTTTATCCAATAGCAAGTAGAACTTACCTCTATTATCCTTCTTAGCAGTTGACTGGGAAGTTCCATCAGGTCAGGCTGTGTGTCCATGTATTTTCATTGATCTATCTCTAATGCCTAGCATTGTGCTGAGTATATAGTAGGCATTCAATTAAATATCTTTAATGCATGATTTTTCATTCTGAATTGTTAGCTTATTTACACTACAGACTTTGAGTTTTTTTCTGTCACAGTAATTCTGTCTTGTTTCTCTCCAAATTCTCAGTGAATGAATGAATGAATGATTGATTGATTGATTAATTCATTGATAAGGGTCACCATAATATGAGAGAGAAGTTTCCAACTGTGGGGAAGAAATGCATTTGCATTGCTATGGGTGAAAGTATTGTCTAGGAGATGTAGCAAGGTTGAAGATGTGGAGGAGAAAGGTGCTTCTATAAGAGTGATTCTCAACCCTGGCTGCACTCTGGAATCACTCAGACAGCTTTTAAGAATCCCAATGCCCAGATTGTACTGGGGAAGTCTTAAATACCAATCTCTGAGAGTGGGGCTCATGCATCAGCAAAACTCCCCAGGTGATTCAAATGAAGCCCAGTTTGGAAGCCAATAGTGTTGACTTTGACTCTGATCTTTCTAGGGAAAGGGAATGAAACTTTACCTGATCACATTGTTAGAAAGTTTGTAAGAGACAACATATGTGGAACACTTTCGCAGTGCCTGATATTCAATAATTCACCTGCATGTTATTTCTTACTAAATGTATACTACAAGTGATGCCCTTTTATGTGTATTCTCACATTTCTTCCTGCCCTGTTGGATAGGAGTTATAATAATCTTGCTACAGATAAAACAACAAAGCTTAGACACATTTAATAACTTGTGGTATTCTGAAGTCAGTGATCTTTCTGTGACAAATACTGTCATTAAAAACTGGTAATCGGCTAGGTGCAGTGGCTCACGCCTGTAATCCTAGCACTGTGGAAGGCCAAGGTGGATGGATTGCCTGAGCTCACTGGTTCCAGACCAGCCTAAGCAAGAGCGAGATCCCCATCTCTAAAAATAGCCGGGCATTGTGGCGGGCTCCTGTAGTCTCAGCTACTCAGGAGGCTGAGGCAAGAGAACAGCTTGAGCCCAAGAGTCTGAAGTTGCTGTGAACTATGACGCCACAACACTCTACCGAGGGCAATAAAGCAAGACTGTCCCAAAATAAATAAATAAACAATAAATAAATAAAAGCTGGTAATCATCAGTTACTGTTTTTAACAGAGGATTTCTGATAACTAAGTTTTCAAAGCATAGCATATGCATTGACTATTTTCTTCAACTAAACTTGGTGGGATTAACCTCTCAGTGGATATTCACCTGCTTGTTGAAGGTTTACAGAGGATGAGCAGGCCTCCTCTTTTTTCTTCACAACCTTCTGTAATGTGTGGTTACTAATTCTATGTGGTGTGGTCACTAATTCCTAAAATAACCTTTTATATGAGTGGATCACTCATCCTGCCAGCTGGAATGGCCATGTGGTGGGGACTGAAGGAATGAGCAAGATAAAAGACAGACCAGGAAGGATGTGCTGGATGGGCGTTCTTTGAAGCAGGCAGAGGAGAAGGTGTGTGAGGGGTGGGCTGGGTGTGAAGGGAGAAGGACCTGAGGTGTGTCGGTGTGAGGCTTGCCATGCACAGTAACTCAGAGACCTTTCTGGCCCTTTTGTCAAGAGTTGCTCATTTTATTTTAGTTGGTTTTACAAGCAAAGTAATATGTTAGAATGATAATTCAGAGGGTTTTTGACTTTTTAAGCTGACTCGTATTTAGTGACATTTGGAGACATTTACACAATTCTTTGGGCAGTCGTGGCTGTGTCCTTCACCAACACGTCTTCATTCTAACTTCACACTTTCACTTTTTCAGGAGCACTTGTTTGACTTTCTACTAGAAGAGATGTTGTGAGTTATCAGCTGTGATAGGAAGTGTTATGCACATTTTAGTGCATTGGCTTTTGTGATAGATTTTCTGGGAGCCTAACATGATCTCAAGTAAAGGCTGTATTTGCATCTTCCCCTTTATGGGATCCCCCTCATCTTCTCCTGCTCTGGCTCTCATTTCCTATTTTTTATGTAGAAGCTTTCATAAGACTCATTTTGGTCATTCATTATCTTTGAAAATTTGAATTCACTAAAACATGTGGAGGCATTAGAATGTTCATTGTACCCATCTTTGAGTCAGTGTAACCAGGAGTGATGGATGGGGAGATGTTTCTGTCATCACTTAGCCCCTGGAGCACTTTGTACTCTGACTTAATGACGCTCTGACCAGAATGGGTACCTGGAGGAGGGGCTGGGTTTAGAGTGGTTTAATTGCTATTTTAGTACATGTCAGTATGACATGATCTGTGAAAGGAAGTTTCCCTAAAGAATTTAACTGCACACCAGTCACATTTTGTTTATTCAGAAGAGGTATGTGTACTTTCATTTTCTCAGATGGTCTATTTTGTAAACTTTTTGGGATGGGGCTGTATATGGAGAGAGGAACTAGTTGGTCTGCCTGAGCGTGCCTCAGATTTATGCAAATTTATCACAGTGCAAAAGTTTTAACAATACCTTTTGAATTATTTTTCTTTTAATTTTTTATTTCCAACTTTGGATTTTAATTTTTTTCCAACATATAAGGCAAGTTAAAAGATTAGTATAACAAACACCCTTACACTTGCCATCTGCAGTTTACATTGTTGTAGTGAGTTGGTTCTTGACTCCAATTGAGTAATTTTTTTGGTGTTAGTCGTAGGCCCCTTTTAAAATCCATTGGTTTTGGCTTATCACTCATAACTTTTCAAGAAATGAGGGACCCATTGACTTCTGCCTTTATGCTAAAAAAGCAAAAAGAAGAAGAAAGAAAGAAAATCATAGAACCTTTACTGTTAGTGTCTTTAGTGATAGTATTGGACCTCATGAAGAATTTCTTTCCTGTGAATTGTGTTTATCTTTATCCTTTCATGTTTCCTTTTTTTAGGGTATTGAGAGTTGACCATTATGTCTTGCTGCACACAGGGGGTTGGCATTAAATTATTGGTTTACAATGTACCATTGCCACTTCCACAACAAAATGACTGGCTGGATATCATATGGAAATATTTTTCATTCTTTTGAGTTTACATTGATGTGCATTTTAGAGACAGAAACATCAGAAAAGCAGGATCCTTGGTATGACCTAAGTTGTCAGTGCCGTCTGTCTACAGAGCTATGACTGACTGGCTGCTACATTGGGGTTCAGTTAAGAATACCCCTGGGTTGCATTTGGCTCATTGGAAGAGCTGCTTCACCACCACATAACTCTGGTTGGATGTTGACAAGAGGAAAGCACAATGTTCTGCTCTGTATTTCAGGGGAAACACCAGGATAGGGAGCAAATTATATCGTGTAGCTCAGAAGGAGGGTTATCTAAGGTAACAAAATAGGCTTTTTTTTAAGGCATTGGCAAAAATATGATATATTTGAGAAGTAAGCACCTAGAACAAGGTCTTATGTGCTTAAGACTTAGCATAGCAAATATGATATATTTGAGAATGGTTAGCATGAAGTAAGCACCTAGAACAAAGGTGCTTACAGTCTTACATGCTTTAAACTGTGTTAAAAATTTTTTTATTAAGTTTTATCTATAAGATACGAAACTTTCTTTTTTCTATCTCCTATTTAATTTTCAGATTTAAAAGTTTCCAAATTACTTTCATATTATCAAAAGATCTATAGAGGCAAATTAACATGTTCCCTGTTATTCCTTTTCTTCTGTGTATAGACACATACAACAATATAGTGATGTATAAATATCATCTATTTAAACTAAGACAGTAGAGATGGCTGTCTAGAAAAAGTGCCTGATAAGTGGACAGACATCTTTCAAGTTGAATCAGTGATAAAACTTTGTCATTTGAGGTAGTGGGATAAACTATAATCATAGTTTATAAACTCTTTATTCTTAAAAATACCCTTCAAACACATGAAGAAATGCTCATTATCCTTAATCATCAGAGAAATGCAAATCAAAACTACCTTGAGATATCATCTAACTCCAGTAAGATTAGCCTACATGATGAAATCCCAAAACCAGAGATGTTGGCGTGGATGTGGAGAAAAGGGAACACTTCTAC
>CAUYON010084228.1:0-39303 GCA_963573935.1 Arctocebus calabarensis | reverse complement strand
TGCCTCCCAAGTAGCTGGGACTACAGGTGCCTGCCACAACTCCCGGCTATTTTTGTTTGGGTTGCAGCCGTCATTGTTGGTTGGCAGGCCCAGGCTGGATTCGAACCCGCCAGCTCAGGTTTACATGGCTGGTGCCTTAGCCGGCTGAGCCACAGGCGCTGAGCCTGAATATTCAGATTTTTAAAAATTGCACCCAGAAAATAGGTCAGAACCAGCTTTTATGTGCACTTACTATTATTTGTTCATTAAAACAGATTGCCGTAAAGGAGCTTGAACAGGTAAATACCCGGATATTGCCCAGGCCAATAATTGTCTCAAAGTAAGAAAAATTAATTTGCTATCACGTACATAAACACTAGAACTTTTCACTAATTCTGATCACTCTTTCTTCCAAGTCAGAATCAATGAACTGTTACTACATACTGCACAAATATTAAGATTTGACAATGATCAGGAAAAAAATAAAAGATAAAAGATCATTTAATCATAAAAGTAAGAGGTACTTTACCCATTTCTATCATCTCATCAATATTTCCACCTAGTCGGCTCGGCGCCTGTGGCTCAACGGGCTAAGGCGCCAGCCACATACACCTGAGCTGGCAGGTTCGAATCCAGTCCAGGCCCGCCAAACAACAATGATGGCTGCAGCCAAAAAAAATGGCCAGCCATTGTGGCGGGTGCCTATAGTCCCAGCTCCTTGGAAGGTGAAGGCAGGAGACTCATTTGGGCCCAGGAATTGGAGGTTGCTGTGAGCTGTGATGCCACAGCACTCCACCCAGGGTGACAGCTTGAGGCTCTGTCTCAAAAAAAATAAAAATAAAAATAAAAAATTAAAACTTAAGGATTGCCGAAAGTCCTTGCTTCTTAGTGTGGCCTCTGCAGCTCTCATGATGTAGCCCTTGCCTACATCTGGCCACTTTTCCAAAAGTAAAAATTAAAGCAAAAAATATATATATATATTTCCACCTAGTCACTAGCAGAGTAAATATAGGGTCACTGATATCTATCATTATCAAGAATGTAATCCACCTACTGAAAGCAATTTTTACTCCAAGTGAAAGTTATTATCTAGGACTTTAGAGAACAAAGGGCATAGCAAGGAGCTAGTTTAAATGATAGGGCTGCTCTTGCCACCACTTAGGAAAGGCACAGGTGATGGTCATTTGCTATATCACTGCCAACTTAATAACACCATTCCAAGAGACACAGTTGTTTTCTTTATCAGCTTGATATATGTGAACATTCCATTTACCCCAGGGATAATCACACATATCCATGAGACTACTGGCCAGCATTACATGTCCTATCTTTGACACAAAACAGAGAGTGACATTTGGTTTAGGCCAGAATGACTTCCTTAAGACCACATGACTTTTTAAAAAGTATCAAAAATATTTAAGTCACCGGCATTAACTCTTGACATATGACTTACTTTATGGACCAAAGGAGTTTAACAATTTCAATTTTCATTAACCATAACAGAGAGAGAGTAAAATGACCAATTTTGTTCCCTCCAACATAATTCATAAAATAGCTAACTGGCAAACAATCAAAATAATTTAAGTTGATTTGGGGGAAAAAAATCAGGCTGGGTCCAAGAGGTTAAGGGACAACAATACAATGGAAAGTACCATTTACAATTGTTCATGGTGTGACTGAGTCACCCAACAAATAAATGGGCTACATCACAGGCTCAAAATTCCAGACAACTTTACATTCACCTAATGTCAGAGTGTAAATTTAAGTACTGTCAATCCGACCAAAGCCTTGTGTTAACTTCACACCATTTTCCTGGGTAAAGCAGAGCACTGCATTGAACTGAATGTATTTACAAGTACCTATGTAAATATAAAAGATGCTAACATAATAGTAACAGGACCAAATTAGCCTTGCTGATTTTGCCCTGTCTTCCCAGTTGCTTAGCAACTGATTCAAAGTAAAAATTAAATTAAGCAATTTAAATGTAAGGTTAAATTTTGCAATTCAGAGGCTCCATATTGCCCTTTGCTATTTGGATGGCACAGCAAGGCAAAATTAAAGTTCCACTGGATCCTACTACAGTGCTAAGGATAGAAATATTCAAAAACAGGAAATCCAATAGAAGAATATAATCATCTAGGTTGAGTGGAGCATGTTTATGAGTCGGTGTGTGTACATACACACACGCATGCACGCACTGTGCTATGATCTCACCCCAAAGAAATATTACCACAAAGAATATCTTATGCAATAAGTGTTCTTTCAGGCCTTTGAGGAATAACTAAACTAAGCTTTCCAAAAATTACTTCAGAATATTCTAAAGCTTTAGCATATGCCATATTGATTTGGCCAAGGAGAATTTAGCTGAACAGGTGGGTGGGGTTAAGTGTTAAAGGGCTGAGTGAGAAACTGCATTAACAGGCCACTGGTGATTTTCCATCATGTAAAGGGGACTCAAGCCTGGTGGGAACTCAACTTTTCTTGGTAGCTGAGTTTATCTATCAAAGCAGGATTTATAGGGTACAGTTAAGAGAAGATGGGGGCAAGAGGTACACAGGTGTGCTTCAAGCACTCTGGAATGGGTGCAGGGTGCGTGAGAAAGCAGAAACGTCAGCGGACCTTCCGAGGAATCCAGCCCACTGTTACTACTGTAGTTACTACTGGCCCAGTGGCTAAGTCAGATTAAAAGCTGCCCGAACTGCCCAAACCCAATCTATCCACACTTCCTCCCCATCTCTACAACTGTTAGCCCTAGAATGTAAGGTCCCCGAGGGCCGAGATTCTGTCTCTGCAGTATACTATGGCAATCCAGGGCCTAGGGACAAATTAAGGGCACCATAATGGTGCCGAATTAGTGACTTAAATGAACTATAACCCCTCACAGGGTTATCACTGATTAGATGACTTTATTAAAATGCCTACTCCCTCTGGGGGCAGGACAATAGAACATAATCTAGTCATAAAATTTCTTACCACAATCCTAGTGGTAGGGACAAACTAGTCAAATATACCCTCACACAAGCTGGATTACAGTGTGTTCAAAGTACTCTGGAGGCAACATTTATACAGGGACACAGTGTGGCTGAGTCAGGGTCATCAGGAACACAGGGCTGTAGGGTGAGAAGGAAGGGGCCAGCCTTGCTGAGAACTTGAGACCAAGTCTCCCAGGCAGAGGGGATCCTGACAGATGGACAGACTGAACAGAAGAGGGGCCAGTAGGTAGTGGACAGTGAGAGGTGCGGAAGAAGTGGATAGAGGGTGAGGTTTGGGTAGCGAGAGGAGGGTGCACCACACAGGGTGTGCAGGCCCCAGTGTGGGACTGTTACTCTCAAGCAGGGGACAGCAGCCAAGGGCTTTAGGCACAGTTAGAATCTGGTCTGGTGAGGCATCTGAGGGAGTTTTCGAATGATGATAGTGTCCAAGAAGAAGACAGGGCTGGGAAGGGATGGGCTTGAGGAAGAGGAACGGACATCAAGAATTTCATTTTGCCTATGCTCACCAGGAGATGCCCATGAAACATCCAAGCTGACGTGGTAAGCAGTGAGTAGGATGTCCATCAACAGCAGGATGAAAATAGAGAAGAGTCAGTTATTTAAGGGTGCAGGGGATGAGAAGAAGAAGGAGAAGAGGAAGGACGGGGAGTTGGAGACAGGAGTAAAGTTGCGGAAGTCAGTATCAAACACCTTGCAGCAACCCATCAGGGACTAGGGAGACCCCCCCCCCAGCAGCCTACCCATATATAAACAATATGCTAATTTGGGCTTAGGAAAACTTGAACTTGATTCAAAGTTTTCATAGGGCGGAATAAAGACTTTTTACTTCCTTTTACCCTCCTCCAAAACGAAAATGAAACAAAAACACAAGGGAAAAAAAGCAGAAACCCCAACTCTTTCTTCTAAAAAACCCAAATCCATCTTCCCAAGCTGCAATAAATGCAGACAGAAAGAGGAGGGAGGAGGAACTTGGCAGACGAAGTTCTGTGAAGCCTGTGCTTCTGCGGAGGGGCACCAGTAAGAAGTAGACAGCTGGCATGGGGAATGGAGGCCCAGGGACCAAGGGGGGGCAGTAGTGGGATGAGGAGCTGGTAATGGGAATGGGCTGAAAACACAGAAAAAAGCAGTCAGCCCCACCTAGCCCACCCACTCTACACGGTCAAGACAACTATTCCCTCTCAAACACGGCAGAAGACTGAATTTCTGGAGACAAAGTGGACCATCGAGACTTCGCAGCTTTGTACCAAGTACAACAAAGGAACATAGGATTGAGGAATGGAAACAGAAATAAAGGAACTAAATAAAAACCCACACATAGGATAGAAAGATGCAGACGGTCGGCCCCAGCCAGGGTCCTCTTCAACTGAGCATCTAGAACCTGTCTAAACACTACAGCCAAGACCCAGATCTGCTCCACCACCGCTCACTTTTCTTTTAAGAAAAAGTAGTATTTATAATACATGAAAATTATGTGAAATTGAAATTTCAGTGTCCATAAAGTTATGACTCTCATCAGTAAAAAAAGTTGTGGAAGGATGTCTTCTCTTCAGTCATAGAATATTTGGTCTGTTGGACTGCAAGGTCTAAGTATTTATAGTCATACAATATTTGGTCTGTTGGACTGCAAGGTCTAAATATTTCCCATCTGGCCCTTTAAAGAAATATTCACTGCCCCCTGACCTAGAGGATCCTTCTGGAAAGTCACGTAAAGGCCACAGAGAGGTGCCTACCTACAGGGTCTCTCATGAGACAGACAACCTGCTGCCTGATCACTTCAGAGGGAAACTCACCTTGGTACAAAGCCTATCCCATGGCCACAGAGCATTCAATCAGCTCCTTAGAGCTTCTCTTTTAAATCTGGACAAGCACCCAAGATCTGCAGAGGCATCATAAAATCTTCCAGCATTAAAGAGAGATAAAAACAACTAAATAGCAGATAAAAACAACTGGTGAAACAGACAATGACAAGAAACAGAAGAAACTGTTACCAAGGGGGGGAGAGGACTAAAACAAAACTGTAATTAATACCCTCAGAGATAAGATTGGAAATTATAATCATAAAACAAATACAAAGAAACACGGTACTTTAAAATGTGACCAAATAAAAACACCGAGACGTTTAAAATGCAATGGCCAAAAGTTTTAAATGCACTAAGTGTTGAAAACGAAGTTAAGAAACTTTCCTAGAAAGTAAAAAAATAAATAAATAACAAAACAAAGAGACAATGGGAAAGGTTGGGGAGAGGAGAGGAAAAGGGTGAGGAGGAAAAGGGAGGAGAGAAAAGAATAAGGAAGGAATTAATGGATCAATCCATAGGCCCAACATCTAAGGCAGTGGTTCTCAACCTTCCTAATGCCGCGATGTACCTTCACTGTTACAAAGGGGTTGCGACCCACAGATTGAGAACCGCTGATCTAAGGGGAATGTCAAGAAAAGAAATGGAAGGTGAGAAATACAAGAATATATCCTAGAACTGGAAGTAATGACTCCCCAGGTTGAAACAACCTGGTAACTCCCCAACATAAGGTAAGGGGAAAAAAGGATCCACACACATCATTGCAAAATCTCAGAGTATTACAACACGGAAAAGATGCTTAAGGCTTCCAGCAAGAAGAAAAGGCTCAAACAAAAGGAAAGAAATAAGAATAACATCAGACAACTCACAGCAACCCTGGAAGCTCAACTATGAGGGAGCAGTGTCTTCGGAATACGGTCTGAAATTAATTCTCAATCTAGAATCTTCAATTGCATTAAATTAACAAGAAGGCATGAGAATACAATCAAGTCAAGCCTAAAATCAAGCAGCTTCTGGAGTTGGCGCTCCCCCGAAGCCTAGAGAGAACAGTTTTTTAATAGCTGTTTGGTTATCAGTAAGGTTGTCCTGGCCCAGCTCAAATGCCAACCCTTGTTCTACAGCAGACACAGCATTCTTAATTCTGCTCATCAGTGTCACAAATAGATGTGGTGAAGGAAGTCCCACAATGATGCTGCACAGGGCATGTCACCACCAGAACATGGAGCAGAGAGAAAAGAGGTCCAGGGACAGAGGACAAGGGTCAGGCACAAGAGGGACAGATCTACCACAAGGAAAAACACATGAGGTCTGTGGAGAGAGAGGAGATTCAGTAAATGCTAGACGAGAGCAAAGCAAATCAAGAAAACCAAGACTACCACAAACCCCAGGGGATAGCTGCATATCAAAATCCAGTGTGTCTTTGGCTCAACACTGAACAATATGTACATGGTCATAAAATTACTAAGACTGAGTATTACTTTAGCCTCCCAAAATGGGATATAAATCTCATGGGGAGATGGGGGAGGAACAGTAAAGAGTGATAAAGCCAAGTTCATCTGTGATAATAAGAAGCTGACAAATGATATTTAAAATAGATTAATCTACAAACATCAAGAGACACACGTCATCTATAAATACAGTGGTAAATACCAGAAGAAAATGTTAAAATATTTGCAATTGTTGCCTCTGGAAACTGAGAAGGTGTGAGATATCAGACTGTTATTTTTATTCTGCATTTTATTAATATTTGGCTTTTTGTGGTGAAACTCATATAATATAAAATTAGCTGTTTTAAAGTGACCAATCTGGTAGCATTTAGTACATGCACAGTGTTGGGTAACCATCATCTCTATCCAGTCCAAAATGTTTTCTACAGCAAGCCCTGGACCTATGAAGCAGTTACTCGCCATTCCCCTCAACACCTCATGCTGGAATGACTGAAGAATACTCATGTATCAATGAAAATGTTTACATTTTTAAGGTACCTGTTGATACTAAATTGATGTTGACTTTCTACCGAGGTATCACTTTAAACAGACTGATAAAAGGTAATAACAAGCTGGATATTATGGTTTGGATGTTTGTCTCCTATACAACTCATGTGAAATTTAATCGCCAACACAATGGTATTGGGAAGCAGGGCCTTAAGATGTATTTAAAGGGTTCCCCTCATGAGTGGGCTTACTGCCCTACTAGAAGAGCTTTCAGGGTTCTTCCGCTCTTTTGCCATATGAGCAAAATCATCATTCCCCTCTGGAAGATGCAGTGTCCAAGGCACCATCTTGGGAGCAGAAATCAGGCTCTCCCCAGACAACAAACCTGTCAGTGCCTTGATAGATAACGGACCTCTGAGCCGCCACAATTATGAACTGATAAATTTCTCTTCACTATAAAACCCCCAGTCTGTGGTATTCTGCTGTAGCAGCGCAGACAAAGGCCCTGGGTAACAACGGGTATCAGCAGGGAGACAGAAACCTTTCTGCAATGCTGATGGGCACACAGACTGGGGCAGCTACTGTGGGTGGCATCCTAGAATGAGTCAAAGAAATTATACACATACCATCTATAACATATAATCCAGCAATTCAGCCCCTGCGCACACATTCCAAAGAAACTCTCGCACAGGTCTGTAGACCTCACACATCCTCCTGCAGAAGGGTGTACTTGGGAAGGGTGATGAGCTGGTACACTAACTCCTACAGACCCAGAAGCAGCACCACCTGCACGCGTGCAACAGCAGGAACCAACCGCATGACCCTACCTCCATGAGCAAGAGCCAAGAAACCAAGTTCAGCTGTGTGCTCAGAGAGACGTGTTGCTCTCTCATAGCCTCCCTTTTTTTGAAAAGCATAAGAAGCAAAAGAATAAAAATGTCAGAATGAAAAGACAATATAATTAGCATCAAGAAAGGGGAGTATTAAGTCCTCACCAAGGACATTAAGATTGCAAAGTCGTAATGAAAGGGGCATATAAAGTCATCTATATTTCAGTAAGTATTCTAATTGAAACCTGTTAGAATATACCCTTCATGAAGGTATGCCTTAGCTACTTTCTTTTTTTTGTTTGTTTTGTTTTTTTTTGCAGATTTTGGCTGAGGCTGGGTTTGAACCCGCCACCTCTGGCATATGGGGCCGGTGCCCTACTCCTTTGAGCCACAGGCGCCTCCCAGCTACTTTATCTTTCATTTTGTCTCCAGTACTTCAGTAAATATGGGCCCAATGAATAAATGAATGGATACTAAAGGTAGAAGAACAATCTAAAATGGGAAGTTAGCAAAAGGAAAACCTACTCAAATTTCCAACAAAAGCCCTCCATGAACAAGTAATCAGCTCCAGTTCACTAGAAGAGGAAACCAGTAAAGCACCGCTGTGTCTGCTGCGTGTTCACATTTCCCAAGCCGTGACAGCAGGCTTTAGAGTGACATTTTCCAATAGGGGCTGCCAAATAAACCTTCCATTACCTGTCTGCGAGAAAACACACATAACTGTTATTAAGAGACAAAAGACAACAAGGTAATTTTTTCCCACTTCAGGTGACCAGCCGCTTTCTCTAAATAGCAAATCCAAGCTGACAACACCTGAGACTACTGCCCTCTGCCTTATTAATCATCTTTCCTGCAAACACGTTAATAGACTGGAAACATACATAGAAACTTCCTTTTGACCTACTTGACCTTAGGCAATTACATTTTTATTTACCTGTTTGCAAAGATTATTGAGGATGAATCAGCTTTAACCCAGGAAAAAGCAGTAACATCAGTTCCCATTGTGGAAGACAAAAGGGCCCAGAACATCCCTCCCACCAGGAACCTAAAACAGACCACCAGACACACTCTTCCCAGGCCTCTACGCCTGGAGAGACAGCTGCAAACAGCAGGGCCAGTTAAAGATTGTTAAAGGCTGGACATCTGCGGCAATGAGGAGAGAGGTGTCACTGAGGTGTGGGGTCACCTCTTCCTAAGGGCCGCTAAGCATGAGGCTGGCTGCAGTGTCCTGCCTCCCTTAGCATCTGGTTCCTACCCCCGACTCCAACACATTCGCACTATTCTGTGCACTATCCAACATTGTTCAGTCCTTTCCTTTTTGTCTTCTGTTAGTCCATTTCCATCATCTGCAACCAAGAGTCCCAGCTGAGCTGCAGAGTGGTAAGACCTGTTTCACTCTGCTGGCAATGAAAACAAGCAAAGGCTTTCCCCATCACCACAGAGAATGCCAAAAAAGTTCTAAGAGACAAGGAATCTGGAAACCTGGGTTTCCAGCCTTGGTTCTGCCACTCACTGACTGAGCAGCCACATCCAGGTGACTAACTCTGTGTCCATATGTCTCTGGAAAGCAGATCCTCCCCAAGGGACATGGTGCTATGCGGAAGCTCACACTGCATGTTGCCTAACTAATAGGAAATTGAGACCTGCAAGCGTTAAGTGCTCATCAATCTAGCTAACTCACAAATTAACTTAAAGGGTTAAATTCACTATGTCTCTTAAAGACGACAGGTCCTGGCACAGAGTGAACAATACGTACTAGTTACTAGGATAGGACAGGAGAGATAAACAAACGGGGCAGTCGCACTACACTGTGATGCTGGAAGGCTGCACGGCCATGAAAACTAACCTACACCACGCACAACATGAGGAATCTCACAGACGTTACTGGAGTGAAAGATGCCGAAGCAAGGAAAGAGTTCACTTATACTGAATGAATCGATTCATATAAAGCTCAAAACCAGGCAAAACTCATAATGACAGTGGCCAGTGGGGCAGGGCGGGGGGGGGGGTTCTGGGAAAAGATACTTTCTAGAGGACCAAAAATGTTCCTTATCTTAATCTGGATGGGGGAGCATGTGGTATTAATATAGGAAAAATTCCGCCAAATTATACATTTAAGGTTTATACATATAGACACATATATGAAATGCCTCAATAAAAAATGAAAATGAAATACTTCCATGTTATCACAAAAAGAAGAATGAGCTTACTAATAAAGGCAAAACAATTTTCTCTTCAGGTAAAAGGTTAGTAACAGTGCCTGGTTTTCATTGCTGGAAAAATTTGTTGTTTTTTGTTTTTCAAGGTTTGGGGTTACAACGTTTCTGGTTTATAATGGAGAGGACATCATCAACTCTCTCACCTATTGTGTCACCCACAGGATACCCTGGCAGTGGGCATTCCCTGGCCCAGGGCCCAGTGCCCAGAGGGCCACCAACAAAGGGGGGAGCTTTACCCCATTCCCTGTTCTCCCCATCTAGCTTTATGACATTAATAAGCAATGGTTTAAAAAATAATCTATAATGAAATGGTATGCAATTCAAAGTAATCAGGGAGAGGGAAGTAAAGGAATATAGAATAAACAAGATCAGTCAAGAGCCAGTAACTGTTAAAGGTGACAGGTGAGGACCATCATCCCACAGTATCCCTAGGGGGTTGGTTCAGGACCCACTGGATACCAAAATCTATAGATGCTCATGCATCTGATATAAAATAGTACATACTCCCTCCTATATACTTTAAATCATCCCTATATAACTTATAGTATTAACACAATGCAAATACTATATAAATCGTCATGTTTTTATGTGTATCTTTTTCTTTATATTCTTATTTTTCTTGGGGTTTATTCCAAATATTTTTATCCAAGGTTGGTTGAATTTCATGGATGCAGAACTAACAGATAGACTGTACATTAAGTCATTATACTTATTCCTTCAAATTACACAGACATATTTTTGTACAATAGAAAGTTTCAAGAATCATCTATAAAATTTTAAAGTATAAAATTGTTACAAAAACGAAACATTCATTGGGAAGGAAGAAAGATCCAATTTGCCAATCCACCTAAAAACCAATATCCAGCAGAGCCTCTGTAAGCTGACCGCCCAAGGGACCGTAACAAATTAGTCAACATACAGAGGTATTCAACATACAGAACTCAGCCTACCGCCCTGATACATACATGTGGTTCATGTCAGGTCTATGAAAATTGGGTCAACTTAAGAAGGTGGCCAATGGAGGGAGGTGATCAACTCTGGAGGTTCCACTGTATTCTGACAAGGAAAACAGGATATAGCCAGAAGTAAGAAATACACAAAAAAATGGTTGAAGAACAAGTTCTCTAAGTTAGCAAACAAGTTCTCTGAATAGCAAACACACCATGGGTTTTGAGTTAAAACTCCTTGCTGTAGACCAAGTGTGGGTGGCTCACACCTGTAAACCTAGCACTCTTGGAGACTGAGGCAGGTGGACTGCCTGAGGTCAGGAGCTTGAGACCAGCAAGAGTGAGACCCATCTCTACCAAAAATTAACAAAAAATTATTCGGGGGCTTGTGGCAGGTGCTTGTAGTCCCAGCTTCTCAGGAAGGTGAGGCAAGAGGATCACGTAAGCCCAAGAGTTTGAGGTTGCTGTGAGGTATGATGATGCCACAGCATTTTAGCCAGGACAACTGAGTGAGACTCTGTCTAAACAACAATAACAAACCCAAAAACCCTTACTGTAGAACAGCCTCAACAACTCTCAGAGTTACAGGCAAATGAAATTTCATCATGCATACCCGTGGCTATTTTCAAAAATTACTTTGGAACCTCTGAAGATATGAGACTTTTTCTACAAAAGGGCATTCTGAAGGCCTGGAGCAGCTGGCATGAAAGGAATTACATAAGCTACACAATTGGTCATCTTTAGATCCTCTTACTACTTTTCCCATCAGAAACACCCATTGCACAAAGGAAAAAATAAACTGTTTCTCTTGAAGGAATCTGATTTCTTTTTCATTCAAACATTTATTATGTGCCTATGTGCAAGAAATAACAAAGTCAGTAAAACGTGTGTCCTCCAGAAGACAGGAAGCAACAAGTAACTCCAAGGCGCTGAGAGAACAGAGGGACAGGTGCCCAGCCCAGGTAGAAACTGGTAGACAGTAAGAGATGGCTCCTTGTTTGGGCTTTGAGGGATCTACTGTACAAGCCAAAGGGCCTGAAGGAAGAGGGATGGGTGATCTACAGAGAAGGCAATGCCAGAGAAATCTGTTGCATTCTATCCACTGCAGCACCCCCAGAAGGAATTTACTCTTCCGTGCAGTGGGCCAGGCCTCTTGATACGGCCCACCGTCTATAGCAGAAATGGCCAGTACAACCGACCACTGCCCTCCTCACTCCTGTCCCCAGACTGGGCATCCCCTGTCCACAACGTCTTTTCCTCACGTGTTCTCCACGTGGGGTTCACAACAACACAGCCAGCTGAGCAGAGCTTCAGACAAAAGACCAAAGGAAGGTACTGCCCCATTCGCCTTGTTCTTTTGTTTTTTCCTGTTCTCTATTCAAGATGTGGCGACCCAATCCTGAGCACCACAGCTCTTCCCGCTCCACCCCATGACTCCCAACCAGCCCCCACAGCACATGTGAGCTGGGCCATCTCTCACACAGTTTCGACATTTCTACATAGTCAACATACCCTCAATGAACAGATTGCTTCCAAAGAGACCCTTTCATTGGCCCTAAGCCCAACAAAAAAACTCATCAAACAAATCAGGACTCAGTCAAAGACATCATATGTGTACCCTAAATAAACAGAAAAGTCACTTTTTAAATTTATCTCATGACCTATGTTTCCTTTGCTTACACTTTATTTTTATCTTCACCATCACAGCCTACCACCCAACAGCCTTTTTCAGTCAAAATGTCTGCCAAGTCTAATGGCTGTCAAGCTTTCTCTCTCCCCCAGAACACCCACCTGAAAGATACAACACATTCCCATCTCAAACAGTGGCTTATTATAGGACAGCTTCTCAAGGAAGGCACCTCAAGAATGAACCCCCCCCCACTTCAAAAAGTTGATCAAATGTGAATAGGGTTCCTCAATAGCCCAGCTGACACATTGGGCATCACCTATACTTTGTTGTGTGGGGGTCCCCTTTCACAGGTGGCTGTACCAATTAGTTATCAGCAGCACCCCACCTCCAGATTTTGCCAAATGTCCTCTGGTGATAAAAATAACCCCCCTCATCAAGAATCACAGAAAGAAACCAACCTTTCTCTTCATGCTTCGTCAGAATCAATGCCCTGAAGCTGAGCAGACTGATAAACACAAGAGAGGAACAAAAAGCATTCCAGTCCCTTCTGAATGATGTCACGAAAGGAGCGTCTTTGTTTGCCGTACTTGAAATTCTACTTGACTCTCGAATTCTTTTTTCTAAAATTTATTCCCCTTCCTAAAATCCTGTAGTGCTCCTTACAGCCACTGTGGGGGAGCTTTTAAAAACATACCCTGCTCCAGACTCCTCCCTCAGAGATTCTAATTTGTTACCCTGAAGGTGGGACATGAAAGGGTCTCCCCCTAAGTGTCCCCTGGTGCTTTCACATCACAGCAGCTGTGCTCAAACTCAGGCGTACATCATAATCGCCAGGGGACTATTATAAATTTACTATTATAAAATACGATGCCTGGGTGGAGGGTGCGGGCCTAGGAACACTCATTTTTAATGAGTTTTCCAGGTGATTCTAAGACATTTTGAGAAACACTGACCTATAAGATAACCAGATTCTAAAAACAGTACTTCTCAGACTTTAATGCGCAGTCAGGACATCAGGGGGTCTTGAGGAAGCCTGGGGAGGGGTCTGAGATTCCACGTTTCTAACAGGCTCCAGGCGAGGCAGCAGCTGCTGGTGTGGGACCTCGCTGAGCAGCAAGGTGCTCACAGACCCAGTCACTGACAGCAACCCTGCTGGGGCAGGGCTCACAGCTTACCAGGGACAGAGGGCTCGGCCATCACTGCGTCTGTGGTGGAAAGATCAATAGCCAGGAAGGCCAGGCCCTTCATTTGGCCCATTCATCTGTCCAGTTGCATTTCTTAAAAACACGTCTTGCATAAATACTAGACTCCAGCCATCCTAAATTCTTTACAGTTCTCAGAGACATGCACCGTCTATATCACTCTTCTCTGCCTCTAGCAGCTGCTCCTTCCCTCTGCCAGCATCAGTGCCATCTCTCCTCACCCCAACACCCTTCATCTGTCCTACTGTACCCTCACCTCACCGCTCAGCTCCCAAGGAGAGACTTCCCTGTCACCTGTCCTACCCTATCCTATCACACACAAGTTGCTTCCTCCAGAATCCCACACAGCATCTTTGTTCTTGGACTGCCGTACAATATGTCTAGGTAATGGTATGGTAGCCATTCAGGCAAAAGCCATCTTGGTCTTCTACTGCTGTTTTGAAACTTATTCGGTGAGGAAGGTTCTTTCCTTGGCACCTGTGGCTCAGCAAGTAGGGCGCCAGCCCCATACACCGAGGGCTGTGGGTTCAAACCCGGCCCTGGCCAAACTGCATCAAAAAATAGCCGGGCATTGTGGTGAGTGCCTATAGTCCCAGCTACTCAGAAGGCTGAGGCAAGATAATCGCCTAAGCCCAAGAGCTGAAGGTTGCTATTACCAAGGGCGATAGAGTGAGACTCTTGTCTTTACAAAAAAAAAAAAAAGAAGGAAAAGTTGGTCAAGCCTCTTGAATCAGCAAGGGTTGCAAACAATGCCAATCCAAAAATTAAAAGAATCTCGACCCACGTAATAGACAATGGTATTTCAGGTGAAGCCTCCCCTCCCCATGCCCAGTTCGCTCCTTCCTGCCTTCCGCCTCCACCCTGTTGCCTACTTCACTTTCCGATCCCACCTGGGAGGCGGGAGAGCACTTGGGGAGAGAAGAGTGACAGGGCAGGAAAGGCTGGCTTCCTGCTCCAGGCCTCAAAGATAGATGCTGAAAGCTGGCTTTGTCATTCCTGGGTACTCTTCCTCAGATTTTTTTTTTTTTTTGCAAAATTGTATTGGTTTTATTCAAACAAATTTATGCAAGGAAAATTAGTTCTTATAAGAGACAATCATTCTGGCTCATCTGTTACACAGTCAATGAATTTAGCAGAATGTATTAATAGAGCGTATGGCCTCTGTATATTTCTCTAAATGTCTTTGCTCTAGCATTTAAAAAATTTTTTTTAATATTTTTGTTTTTATTAAATCATAACTGCGTACACTGGTGCATTTATGGGGTTCAGGGTACTGATTTGATATACAATGTGAAATGCTTACATTGCACTGATTAACACATTCATCACAATTATACTCTTTTCTTAATAGTTTTGAAATGTACCATTGCATCGTGCACATGGGACACAGACTACTCTATACCCAGTCACCTATTGACAGCCTCTCACCCATCTGGTTCATCATTCATATCATCTGTATATGTACACAGAATATATCCTGTGTACGTACGTACAGGAATAATTTCCAGAACCATTTCACAGCTCACAGACTCCAGTCACTTATTTTAGCATCCATTTGATAATTGTCAGAGTTATTCTCCGATAGGACTACAGCACAGTTATCAGCATCACCAAATTTAAAACACACTGCTTGCATTTCTCTTCTCTGTAGTGTATGTTCCCATCTTGCCATATGACCCCAAATTGTCCTTTCTAGCACCTTCCCCCTCTAGTCCAGGATCCAGTTTACGGTCAGGTACCATGTTCGGTTGTCACATCTCTTCAGTCATTCTTTGTCTTTCATGACCAGGAAGAATACAGTCCCCATTAAAAAAAAAAAACAGAATTCTCCTCACTTGGGGCTTGCCTGGTGTTTCCTCACGGTTGGATTCCGGCTGGAACACCACACAAGGTGCTGCGTCCTTCTCGGGGCATGATATCTGGAGGATCCCCACCTCCCTCTGTTCTTGCTCGCACTGCCATAGCACCCTGGAGGTTAGCCTGCCATCTCCAGTGGCCCCTCCTGTACATGGCCTCTATTCTGACAGCCAAAGTCCCTCCTCAGCCACCAAGGAGCCAGCACCCCTAGGTTCTCCTCTATGCAGGGCCCCTTTCTAGCTAAGGGGACCCCACATCAGCCCATTCACATAGGGTCCAGATATGGCCAACCAACAGGAAAGTCACGAATTCTTGCTCCAGCAAACCAACGCCAGCGAAAATGCTCCCTCACACTGCTTGTTAATGCTGCTTGCCAGCTCTTTTCATGCCCCGGACAATCTCTTATCAGAATCACACACTCCTATCCCTTCCCAAGCAGAGGAGAAACATAATCACACTCCAAGTAATCCCCTTTTACCTTTTGTTCCGCTAACACCTTCTTAAATACATTGGCCCACGCTCAATGGAATGCAACACCTCTGTGTGTCTTGTCGCCTCAGCAGACACTTCTTCCTTCCACCCTACATACCAGAGCTCACTCCCGCCTCCACACCTCTGTGATGCCCCAGCTTGGGTCCTAGTCCTCACCCCTCACTGGACTCCAAGGGCTTAGCCAGCTCCTGAGCCTGCAAAGCCTTTCATAACCTGTCTTAAATGAACACACCTCCCACCTTAAAGTGCATCACCAGGCATTATTAGAAAATCAGCATCCAAAAAAGCAGTATTTTGCTTTCTTTCTTTCCCCTTCACCTCTTTTCCCACTTGTTTGTCAAAAGTTAATGCTTCCTTATTTTATTTGATATCTGCTGTTTTATTTGCAAATATTTTATTACCAGTAACCTTGGACATTTTTTTTACATGTAGTCATTTTTTATCATTCACATCCAAGGAAACTCAGAGTGTAATACTGCTGTTTTCAGAAAATTCAGCATTAGCACCACCATCAGCACTATCCAATATCAGAACATTTGCACTGCCCCTGTCTCCAAAAAATCTACTCTTTAGAGTCACTCCTCATTCTCCTCTCCCCCCCTGAGCCTAGCAGGCAATGATCTGCTTTCTACCTCTCCATTCTGGCATTTCACATAAATGAAATCATAGAACATGGAGCCTTTCATGATGGTCTTCTAGGGTGTCTGTAAGATTCAGCCATGTTGCAGCGGGTGTCACTACTTCACTCCTTTTCCTTGCTAAATAATATTCCATGGCATAGCTAGGCCACGTTTGGTTTATCCATTCATCAGCTGATGGACATGAGTGGTTTACACTTTCTGGCTATTATGAATAAAGTTGCTATAAATGGTCGTGTACTAGTTTTCACAGAGACATATGTTTTCAATTATCTTGGGTATATACTAGGAGTAGAAATCTGGATCATATGGTAACTCTGCATCTAACTTTTTGAGGCATGGCCAATCTGTTTTACAAAGTGTTTGCATCATTTTACAATCCTGTCAACAACATATACATTTCTCCACATTCTCACCAAACTTATCATTGTCCATCTTTTTCAGTACAACCATCCTAATGATTTCTTATTATGGTTTTGATGCACATTTCCCTAAAGACTAATGATGCTGAGCATCTCTGCATGTGTTTATTGGCCATTTGTATTTTTTTTTTTGCAGATTTTGGCCAGGGCTGGGTTTGAACCTGCCCCCTCCAGCATATGGGGCTGGCGCCCTATTCTTTTGAGCCACAGGCCCCACCCCTTTCCTCATTTTTTAAATGGGTTATATTTTTACAGTTGAGCTATAAGAGTTCTTTCAGGAAAATGATTTGCAACTATGTTCTCCCTTTCTGTGAGTTGACTTCTCATTCTCTTAATAATATCCTGTGAATTAAAAAAGTTTATTTATTTTTTTTTCTGAGATAGAGTCTTTCTCTGTTGCCCTAGGGCTGAGTGCCATGGTGTCATCATAGCTCACAGCAACCTCAAACTCTTGGGCTCAAGAGATCCTCCTGCCTCAGCTTCCTGAGTAGCTGGGACTATAGGCTCCCACCACAATCACCAGCTAGTTTTTCTATTTTTAGTAGAGATGGGGTCTCACTCAGGCTGTCTCAAACTCCTGAGCTCAAACAAACCACTCATCTTGGCCTCCCAGAGTGCTAGGATTATAGTCATGAGCCACCATGCCTAGCCAAAAGTTTTCAGTTTTTGGTGAAGTCCACTTTATCTAATTTTTCTTTTGTTGTTTATGCTTCCAGTGAAAACCTATCCCCAAGGTCATGAAGATTAACACCTATGTTTCCTTCATGGAAGTTGATAGCGTTAGCTCTGATATTTATTTATTTATTTAAAATATTATTAATTTTTTTTTTTGAGACAGAGTCTCACTATGTCACCCTTTGTAGAATGCCGTGGTGTCACAGCTCACAGCAACTTTAAACTCTTGGGCTTAGGCAATTCTCTTGCCTCAGCCTCCCAAGTAGCTGGGACTACCAGGCACCTACCACAATGCCTAGCTATTTTTTTATTTTTTTTTGGTTGTTGGTGTCATTGGTTGTTTAGCAGGCCCAGGGTGGGTTCAAACCCACCAGCCCCAGCTCATGTGGCTGGCGTCCTAACTACTGAGCTATGGGCACCCAAGCCAGCTCTGATATTTTTATCTTTAATTCACTTTGAGTAAACTTTTGTACATGGTATGAGGTAGATGTCCAACTTCATTCTACTGCATGCAGAAAATCAGTCATCTCAGAACCACGTGTTGATTAGCACATTTTCTCCATTTAATTGTTTTGGTACCTATGTTGAAAATTAGTTGACCATAAAATTATGCGTATCTTTCCTCTTTACTTCTAACAGGTGATGAATGTCCACCAAACCCTCCCCAACCCAACCAAAGATCTAAATATCAGAGCTAAAAGTAAAAACAAAAGAGAAAAGAATTTCTCAATGATTTACTTTAAAAATTTTTTTTAAACTAAGAATTTATTTATTCCATGAATAAATACAACTTGTAACTCTGAAAGAATTTCTCAAAAGACCATGAAAATCATGATGTGGTTTCATGACCAGTACCACATAACCAAGAAAATTAAGTGGTGCTCATATTTTTATTTCTCCGTTCCTGTCATATGATGGCTACTGACGTTCTGCAGGACAACTGTTGGGGAGCAAATCAGTCTCAGAAGTACAGCCAGGGAAATTAGCTCATATGACACAATCTTGGCCTTCCAAGGAATGTATCTACCATTATTAACTTTACATTCCCAGAATACCACCCTTTCACACCGTCATCTCCACATAATAATTCCTAAACAGCCCACAGACTATTGTTTTACGTAGGAGACACATAAATACTCACATACATTTGACAAATGCCAGGAAAGTGTTTTCAGTTTAGAAGCTAAAAGTTAAAGCTATTTAAGCTCCCTCAAAACACACACACACACACACACACACACACACACACACACAAAAACCAGGAAGGTCCACAGAGATGTTGTTCTTTCTGAGCTCCAGCCTGTGGACCTTCAAAGAAAACATCCATACTTCCCTCAGCAAACAAAACCAGGGGTGGTTGTCTCCTAAGAATCACAGAACCAATATAAGACCACCGAAGTCCTCGACGCCAGTTCTAACCCATGAGGAAGCTTAAGGGATACATGTGATAAATGGCTGTGTGGACTGGAGACCAGAAACTAGGGGCCATAATGTCCAAAACTCTGCCGTGAGTGGAAGGTAAGGTGTGCAGTGAAATAGTGCAGATCCATAAAAAACACTGAACTATTGATAAGACATCATGAATGAATCTTAACATAATTATAATACGTGTTCTATGATTTCATTTATATACCAAATCTTAGGAAATGCAAGCTAATCTACAAAGGTGATGCAGATCAGGGTTTCCTGAGGGCAGGAAGAGGGGCAGGGTGAGACCTCTGGAGCTCATGAAGATCTTCATTCTCTTGATTGTGGTGCTTTTTTTTTTTAGAGACAAGAGTCTCACTTTGTCACCCTTGGTAGAGTGCTGTGATGTCACAACTCACAGCAACCTACAGCTCTTGGGCTTAGGCAATTCTTTTGCCTCAGCGTCCCGAGTAGCTGGGACTACAGGCACCCGCCACAACGCCTGGCTATTTTTTTGTTGCAGTTTGGCTGAGGCTGGGTTCAAATCCCCTACCCTTGGTATATGGGGCCAGTGCCCTACTCTCTGAGCCACAGGCACCACCCTGGGGTGCTGGTTTCACAGATGTATACATATGTCAAAACTTCTCAAACTGTACATTTTTAAAACATGGGGTTTATTATACGCCAAGCATATCTCAATAAAGCTATTAAGACATACATGCAAAAAGAACCGTATCTGCTATCCTATAACAGTGCATATTGACATGCAAACCTGACACTGTCTGCTCCAAGCCTGCTTCATTGAAGAGTCTGTGTCCTGCTAGCCCCAGGGAGGTCAACACCAAGACCCCAAGGAACCCAACTGCAAAAATGCCACCACTGAGTGGGGTTGGACATGTCAGCCAGTTACCTTCACCCAACAATTTCCCTTTTCAGGCCTTCTTCTCTTGTCTCCAGTTTTCATGGATCAAGTTAAGCATCACAAACCCAACTGCCTACAATAGCCACTGAAGAATTATAAAGTGGGACCAGAGGAAGTAGAGGATGTAGGCAAACTGCAGAGTGCTTGCCTCCTCAAAGGGGGAAAGATGTAACTCAGTTTCTGAAACCTGTTGCCATTTGGAGCTGCTAAGCCAACCTTGTTACATCTCCTGAATTTCCCCTGCAAAGCCAGAAGTTTGTCTTTTTTTTTTTTATTTTTTTTTATTTTTGCTATTTTTTTGTTGCAGTTTGGCTTGGGCCGAGTTCAAACCCAACACCCTCGGTATATGGGGCTGGCGCCCTACTCAGTGAGCCAGAGGTGCCACCCACAGAAGTTTGTTTTTTAGTGTAAAAATCTCCCACATTGTAAGAGTAAACCAACTAACTCAATTTTTAGAACACTGTAAAGGTTCAACAAAAACCAACTATGAGCAGCAATCAGCCCATGGGCTGCTGATGTGTAGCTGTAGACAGTGACTATGAACACAGGTTCTGGGTTCAAGATAAACTTGATCTCTACTAGCTCTACACTTATGCAATATGTTCAACCTCTCTGAGATCTTATATCCATACCAGCAAAATGGAGTTGAAGATTGTAGAAAATATGAAATGTTTTACACACAGGAAACTCTCAGTAAATATTTTCAATATCATTCTCCAAATGAGATTTTTCCAAAAATAGATGATGGCCAGAAAAACACAGACACACACACAACTTATTAGTAATGACCCTGTTCACTACTGTCCACAGCCAGAATATGACCTTAATTTCTGGAAGCCACACTGTAGGAGAGATAAAGTGGACATGGCCGCTTTGAGAGGTACCAGGATGCCCAGTTAGTTTGACAGTGTTCTCAGAGGAAGGTGAGGCTCAGGGAATTAAGTCCAAACTTCTAGGTATAATTTTGGAATGTTCATTTGGACAAAGTTAAGACAATTTCTTTTACTGTAAGACTTCACAGAGCCTTTACTATAACTCACCTTTTATGAACATAGTAAAGGTAGAGGGAATAACTGTGTTTCCTAAAGCCTGTCTGCCTTTATTTTTTAATTCTCTGGTCAAACTGAAACACACCCAGCAAAGCAAGTGGGGGAAGACCTCCTACCTACACTCAAGACTCACACATCCTAGTTGAAGAGATTTGACTGCTGTAAAAAATGCACAAAAGCCAATGACAGGTCCCACAGGAGGCCTTGCTTCCTTTCAGTGAGGAGAGAGGAGAAAGATGATGCAAACTTTAACCAGGAGGAATCAGTGAAGCTTGGCTCGCCTGGCTATCCAGAGCCACGAAAGGCCACAGAGACCTGGCATGGATGCTAAAAGCCCATGGCATGTGTCAACTGACAGACACACAACGATGACTCCACAGAGCATCAGTCACAGAATTGCACAGCAGAGGAGCTAAGGGGCAGGTAGTTATCACAGCCCAGCTCTCTCAATCTGAGTCAGCCTCCCAGGGCGTGCATCTCCACGGACGTCTGCAAAACCAAGTGCAGGCTTTCACACCAGTGAGAAGAGCACTGTGACTCTGTGCTCTTCAGACTCCAACCAGACACCCAGTGGTGATCTGCCAACCTACGAGGTGGCCTTCAAGGAACAGCAGCTAAAACAATTCACACATCACATGACATCAGAGTCTCCAGGTAAAAGGTAACTAACTGGCACTTCACCTTAACCAAACCAAACCTGTTAACTGACCATTTCTGAAGCACAGTTTACTCTTTTTCTCTCTCAAGTCTGTGATTTAACTTACGCTCCTCAGTGCCTAGAACACCCTCCCTTACCCCATCTCCCTCAAATGCTCCCTTTTTTGGTGATGGCTACCGGAAGTCATCTCTGCAACTCGGGAAATTCCACAGCCCTTTTTTCTTCTCTCTTAGGTCACTTCTTACACAGAGCCCTGGATGACTGTCTCCTTTCTCTCTCATATTCTGAACTTCCCGGGGGCTCAGATGACGTCTTCATCATCTACACAGACCCGAAGCTCCATAAACCTTGCTCACTGCTCTGCGCATATGGACACGTTTACTGAATTAATAGAGTTTCACTTAAAAAACATTACCTTAGCAAAATGTGCCTGCCAGCTGGCGGACTTCAGGCGAAATCTAGGTTACAGACAACATTCTACTCGGCCTGTGCAATATTTTAAACAGATTTATTAATTGCCACTATTTTTAGTGGCAATTTGCCACAGTAAAATCCACCTCCACAACTTTTCATTGCAAAACAAACAAAACAAAGCCCAGTTTGGCAACACTGGGCCCATATTTCTGTGTGGCAGCAAGTGGTTGGTGGTGAGAGGACCACTTCAGACAGACTACCTCCTTCCTCTTCTCTCCCTCCGCCCAGGCCTCTCTGAGCAAATTCACTCACTTATTGGTCTACAATCCTAACTGGTCTTCCTGAATGTAAGGAAGCAATAACCCCCTGCTGACATGTCAAACACACTGGGAATATCAGCCGCTAAGACAGTGGTTTTTAACCAGGGTGCCACGGTTGGGAGGATCTTTAGTGTGAGCGAAAATTTTTACGGGATCATTAATTATTTTCGAAAGAAGTTCCAAGCACAGTAAGTATACTACTTTACTTTTCTTTAAATCAACATAATTTAAGTGTGCCACAGAAGTTTTAACTATAGGTTCAAGTGTGTCATGAGATTTAAAAAGGGTTGATAAACACTGCTGTAAGAGGTGACAGACTTTTATCAATCCAGAGAAACAACACGAAGTCAACCTGCTTTGATGCACATTGCAAACACATCCCCATCCCTCCACCTCACCCCAGTGACTTCTGGCTTCCCCCGTATAATAACCCCGGAGGAGCTGTTGGGTTTAGACATTGACATTAGGATAGAATAATGAAAGTGACTGCGGGGAGACCAGCAGCTCATGAGCAGTTCTGATCACAAGAAGCCATCCCAGATTTCAAGACAGATTTCCATATACCAGAATTAAAAGGATTCTAGCAAAGAGGCAGTCATATAACCCACGTAACCCCAGACTAAAAAGGTGACACTTTATACCTTTAGTACAATAACAACCTGGTTTGAAGAATTAAAAATCCATCTGTGACCAAGTTACTAAGCCCTCCAGAACATAAATAAACCTCATGTTGCAACCCTGCCACCTCTAAACGAGAGATTAGCCAAACACAAACACCACTCTGTGTATTTATCACCCGTGTGGATGATAAACTATCACTTTACTCAGCTAATAAGTCTTCAATTTGGAACCAAAGATGATGAAATACAGAGTAGATATTATTAAAAACTAATACTTTAAAAGCAGGAAAGAAAACTCTTGGAAAGAGCTTACCAGTTTGTTTATGGGCTTGGCCTTCTACCATAACAGCAGACCCTTTACAACAAACTTTAGGGACTTTTCTCAATTCTTGGCCCATCAGGGAATTTTACTACAAAGACTTACCTGAAATATAGATACCAAGTTAAGCTTGGTGGTTCTGAAACGCAAAGAACTTTTTAGAAACATATCTGTTTGTATTTGGGCTTTTCACAATTCTATAAATGCTCCTGTATTCACAGTGAGGCTCATGTCATAGATCAAAAGACCTGGATTTCATTCTGGTCTCATCTTGACTAATTAAGGAGTGGTGGGGAGGTGGGGGGGATACACTCGGGAAAATTCCAAAGGAAGACAAACATCTATCATAATTCTTCATCTGTGAAATGATAGCCAGTCCTGGTCTTTCCGATGTCATAAGAACACTCTGCCGTAGCTACACTACCAACCTTCACTCTAAGGTCATCAATGACCTAATTGCTGAATTCAGCCGACTTTTCAGACTGTATCCTCTCCAATCCTGTCACCATGGCCCACGCTTCTCCACTTCTGCCTGGAGCATCCACTTCCCAGCAATTCCCAAGTCCCCACACTCTCAGTGTCACTGTCTCTTTTAGGCCTCTTCACTGTTTCTTGTTTCTCGGCTTCTTAAAAACATCCCTAAGCCAATGCCCCTGATCCTCATATAGAAAACGGCCAGAACTAACTGTACTATATACCAGGTCCTCTGCTGAGAGTTTCGTTATGGTGTCTGCCTTCATAAATTCTCCTGACTGCCTTTGGAGCTAGGTCCCCCATTATCATCACCATACTCACATCTGAAATACTCATCACCATGATGGTGTAGTAACTAGTTATACATTGGGTAAACAGGTGAGGCTTGGGAATTAGCCCAAGCTATACATCGGGTAAACAAGTGCACCGGAGAAGGAAAACCAGGTCTAAATCCAGAATCTCCATCCTCAACCACTCCATTCCCCCTCCTCATCCAGGCCCTCATGAGTAATAATATCTACACTCTCAATTTCAACTTTCATGGCAAAGGCTGTTTACTCATACCCAGTACCCAGGTCCCCCTTCTTCCTTATTAAAGACCACTTTATCATGAAAGATGACAATGGGCCCAGGTTAAAAACATCACCTCCACACATTTCTTAGCCTCACATTCAGTTATTCGCAGCCAGTGAGATGGCCATGGGGAGGGCCTTTTGGCCAAGGGTTTTAAAGACACACTTGGTGGGTGGATAAATCCTTTTGCCCTTTCCTCCTCCCTGCTTCCTGGAATGTGAACACGATGGTTAGAGCTATGGTAGCCATATTAAGATAAAGGGACATCCTGAGACCAGGCCCACATTAAGGACAGGAGAGCAGAACGAAACAAGGGACCTGACTCTCATTTGCCACATCAGATTAGACTTCACTTCCTGACATAAACATTAACCTCTGGGTTGTGCCCCCCAGAAGGGAAGCCTGGCATACAAACTCACATACAAGTGATTTATTAAGCAAGTGCAATTAACCTATAATGAGGTGGAGGAAGCATGACAGAGTAAAGGAGGGAAAGCTTCAAAAGATGGAATGTTAGGCCAAAAAGTCTATGAAGGATGACTTCAGTCCGATCTGATGAGGAACTCTAGAACACCAATTATGCCTCTTATTAGCCTGACCTAAGCCTGGACTGCTGGGCTTTAATCCTTTTGTACCAGTCAGTTCCTGATGAAGGTGGGGAAGGATGGAGACTCCCTGGGGTCTCTGAGTCTTAGGACAAAGTAACTCTATAGCCCAAAGGTAGACCTCTGATGATAAGCCAGGAGCTCAGGCTGCAGGAGGCAAATGCCCACAAAGCCAAGGAGAAATGCGTGGGGATCCTAGGGGATACAAGCAGAGCACCATATATGCATCCTGTTTAAGTCCCCATGGTCTGTATTTCTGTTACAGGCAGCCAGACCAAATCCTCAGCAATGCAGCTTCTTGGCTAAAGACATTCCCACATTTGCTTCTCTAGCTCTAACCACACTCTAAACTCAGAATTTAAGTGCCTACAATGTATCTCCACATTTGTTCATACCTCCCCCTTGAAGAACCAGCCTCAGATCATTCTCTGTCCCTGTTCCCATCCCAAATCTTTTCCTTTTCCTAAGCATATGTTTAATTCTACTCTCCTGGTAAATCAGGAAAGAATGCTTACATTATTCTTCACTTCCTCTCTCTCTCACCTGCTATCCCTCAAACCCTATGAACAAGCCCTAAAGAGTCTACCGTCCCCTCACAGTCACGTCCACCTGTGTTGCTGCCTCTGCTGTGGGTCTGAGTCCCACCATTTCCCATGTCTTCTCCCATAGAGACTTACCCTGTAGGCTCTCGGCTCTCAACAATGTTTTGGAAAGCAATCCCTACTGGAGATGGAGAATTCATCAAAGGCTCTCTCACTGCCAAGAATAAAGGCCTGAGACTCCTTAAACCAGCAATCAGGGTGATGGTGCCATAATGCACATTTCCAGCTTCACTTCCCACACTATCCTGCGTGTCCTTCATAAAACATCTTATACTTTCTTTTGCACTGGCCTCTCCTGGTATTATACAAGTCTATTCAGTATTTATCTGACCACACCTTATAATAGAAATATAATAAAAAATATTTACCCTTTATCTTTTATAGCATTCTAAATGCCTAAAGGAGAGTATGGCCCCATCTTATTGACTTTTGTATTCTCTCGAGGGACCTGCATCTGAACTTTACATACAATTATTCAATTTATGCTTCTGAATTGAATTCAAAGTGTTAGAAAAAAAAATCTGTCACCAGTCCCCTTCATGTTCACTATGTTGTAATCTCAGCCCTTAGATAAATTATAAAATGCAACACAGACTCTGCTCTTAGGTAAACTATAAAATGCAACTAACTCTGAGCTCTCACCCTCCTGGGGTTTCACATTCCTTCTATACTATAAATGAAGAGAGTGGCCTAAATGACAACATAAAATTGTAGAGCTAAAAGTGACCTTACCAAAGCCTCTTGTTTATAAATATAATAGTTATTCAAAGAAGGGAAATAATAAGTCCCCCAAACAGGTAAATAAATATCACACCATAGGTATAGCTATCACTATATCACTATAGGTAAAGCACCAATGACAGGTGTTCATAACCAAAGCACCAAGTGTCAAAGCAACGATCCAAAGAGCCAAAATCTCTTTCAGCTCAACACCACAGCATGTTCAATGAGCTAATAAAGCATTTGAGATTTCTACATCATACTTACACACAAAAAGAAGAGCCAATCTCCTAACTTAAAGCAAGTTCTCATCTAGCACACAGCACGTCCTGAGTTACCACACCACGGACCACTTTCCCATGATTGCACCAGAGAAGCCAGCTATTCCTAGCTTGTCTGGCTAAGACCACTCCCTCAACTCTTCCAGTAGCACTTCTCACACGTCCTCAGGGAGCCAGCCTCCCACTCTCTACTCAGCCTCTACATATTCAAGTGGAGTTCATTCAACTTCCCTGCTCCAAAGATGGCCCTGCAACCCAGCTCTGATCCAAGTGGGTTTAGGTGCTAAGACCCATAGCTTCAGAGTTGCTGGGATTAACCAGCTAAGGAACTAGGTGAAGACTGTCCTTCCGCTGGCACAGCTGAAAAGAGTGTGCCAATTCATAGTTGCAGACAGTGATCTGGACACCACAAAGAGAGGATGTGCCTGAGAATAGGACCCAACTGGAAGGAAGTGAAGACGAAACATGGAGATAGTTGGCAAAGTCCTGCCCGGGGACAGGACAACATCACTTCAGCCCAGTTATGGGAGCTAACTCCTGTATGTGCTGGGGTTTGGATTGTCTGCCCCTAGAGGATCACGATTAATATAGAAGCCTGAGGGAAAACAAAAGTAATCACTTTGCTTAGTAAGAAGAAATACCAGGGCGGTACCTGTAGCTCAAAGGTATAGGTTGCCGGCTCCATATACTGGAGGTGGCGGGTTCAAACCTGACCCCAGCCAAAAAAAAAAAAAAGAAGAAACCCCAAACACTCTCACAGTACACAAAAGACTACGTCATAAGTAACAAGTAAGACTTGATGCAAAAGTTTAGTTTACAATGAATAATTCACCAATGTGTTGGAACCAAAAGACAGGGTGTATACTACACAACAAAGAACAGCTATTATTAGAAACAAAACAACAGTCAGTGTTGGGTGCAGGACTAAATCTCACACCTGAACAACCACTGCTCAAGCAACTCTCTGGCATTCCCATTAGTGATAATCCCTAAACAACACTGGCATAATTCCCATTCCCTCTCCTCATCCAAATTTTGCTGTTATTATACATAGACATTATTGTCATTATATTCTTTTTTAATTTGAAGAATTCCTCGGAACTCTAGCTTTGAATTAACCTACTGAAGGATGGATGAAGGGTAAAAGATCAAAAGCAGGAAGACACATCTCAAAGCGTACAAAATAAAAGAAGTTCTAAAACCTAACTGCAAAGCCTTTTCAATTTGCATCCTTGAGAAGTCTGATTATGTAATGCAGTTATGTCAGTTCTGACTGTTAAACTGACATTGCTCCAAATGAAGGCTTAAAAAAAATTCAACTAAATTGAAGTAAGCCATCATGTTAAATCCATCGCCTCCAAATCCAAGCCAGAATAACCCCTGACATTTAACACTCTAATATCAGTCTTAACTACTGTTGGTGATCATACGCTTCTTTTTAAAAAGAAAATGTCCTATGTCAAATAAAAAAGTCTCCCAAACCCTATCAAAAAAGCAAAACCAATTCAAGGCAAAGATCTTATGATCTAAAGATAGTCAAACTGCTTCAGGAAAATAATGAGGTTATCCTGCATTTTTTCCTCCTCTTTACAGTCTTTACCTAGGAAGAAACAAAGAAACATTTTACCAAATCAAAATTGAGCCAGGTGCAGTGTGGTATATACCTATGTCCCAGCTATTCAGGAGGCTGAAGCAAAAAGATTGTTTGAGCCCGGGAGCTCAAGGCCAGCCTGGGCAATATAATGAGATCCAATCTCCCAAATAAATAAATAAATAGGAACAAAACATGAAGAAGGCCTGAATAATAGTTTACTAGGAATGAAGCATTTTTCCTGTCTCTGTCCAACAATAGCCAACTCAGTGATTAAAAGGCCAGAAAAACCATAATACAGTCATTCTACTCACATTTGTTAGCAAACGCTAATTCATCATCTCCTTTGGCCCAGACACTGTTCCAGGTAGTAAAGATACAGTGTTAAACCAGACAGATAAAGTCTCTGTCTCTGTGCAAGTTAAAGTCTACAAAGGGAAATGAGGAATAAATAAGGAAGAAAAATAATAGTGTTGGAAGTAATAACTGCCTTGAGATAAAAAGCAAGACAGAGATGCACAAAGGAGTGAAGCAACTACAGAGATAAAGGAAATAAGACAGGGAGGTTAGGGAGGTTGGGAAGGTCACCCTTACATGGCAGCATCTGTGCAGACATGAAGCAAGTGAGAGGTGAGTTCTGCAATGCTACTGAGGAAGAGAATTCTAGCCAGAAGGACTAGTCAAGCACAAAGGCCCTGGGGAAGAAATGAGGTGGCTATGTACAAGGAATAGGAAAGTGGCCAATATGCTGAGAGCTGAGTGAGCCAGGACAGCCACAGGAAGGTCCATTTTGAAAGGCTGGCAGGGGCTAGATCTTGTCAAACAGCTGTTCTCAATCCTGGCAGCATACCCAGAGATTTTGATCCAATTCTCATGTGATGTATCCCAGACACTGGGTTTTGTATTATTTTTTAATTCCTCCATGTGATCTTAAATCTCAGCTATCCAGGGTTAAGAATCAGGCTTGATACAGGGTCCCCAAAGGGTTCTGTTCTGCCTAAGGTGGACAGCTGGTTAAGCAGGGGAATGGCATTATCTGAATGGCTTTAGGAGGACCACTCTGCCCCCACACACAGCAGAAAAGATTATTGGCCAGCAAGGCTGGCAACAAGACCTACTACTGGAGACCGCCATTCACACTGTGTCTGCAAATCACCTGGGTATCTCCTCCAGTGCAGGTTGTGATTCGATGGGCCAGCAGCCAGGCTGAAATTGGCATTTCTAAAAAGCTCCCAGCTAACTCCAATGTTGCAGGCTCCGTGAATCACCTTAAATAGCAAGGATCCAAACCAATGTTTCTCAAATTGCAGATCATGACTGAAATTCGGGCATGAAAAGAATTAAGTGTTTCTCAACTAATATGTGTTTTTAATAAAATAAGAGAATGAAATATCAGGACATACAATGAACAGGAAAGGTAAGTATAGCAAACCTTCCGTTTATATACACAAATATGTCTCCTGAGTTTCATTATGAAGTATCTTTTTCTTTCTTTTTTTTTTTTTTTGAGATAGGCTCTTGCTCTGTTGCCCAGGCTGATCTCAAATTCTGAAGACTACCACTGCAACCAGCTGGAATATATTTCTTGCTCCAATGTCTGCTCAAAAAGAAGTCTGAAAAACACTGTTCTGGGTAACATGTTGGGAGTCTAGAGCACAGTAGAGGCTACAGAGTAGGTGGTAGGAAGGGGGCAGATTGGGAATAAACTGAAGGCAGAGCAAAGTGCCCTCAGATGGCTAAGATCTGACGTGTGAGGGAGGGAGGGGAATCAGACACCACCAGCCAAAACAGTCACCATACACTGAGATAGGAAAGACAGGGGGATAGAGCAGGCTGGAGATAGGGAGAACCTGCCAGTCTGAGAAAGACTGTAAGTTTAATGTTTTTGACTTCCATTCAAGTGGAAGTGTCACTTAGAAAGCTGGATATGTGCATTTAGCTCTTGGGAGACAGATGGGGACTGGAGAAACAAATCTGTTAGCCATCGGCACATTTAACCTCCAGAACTAGATGAGATCATCTAGAGAGTGAACACAGATAGGGATAAGGGCCAAAGCTGAAGACTGGGACCAACAGTTAGAGGTGGAGGAGGAGCTCAGGTGGACCAGCACAGAACAGTGTCTGCAAGGGCCAAGTGGGAAAGGGCTTCACTGCTGCTTCAAATTCAGGTTTAAAACACCACTGCAATGTTAAAATTACCCTCAGTAATAGACTTTTAAAAAAGCTTATATACATATGTAAAGAAAACATCAGGAAGGTTATAGAGCAGTCTGGAAATAGTGGCTAAAAGCACAAGGAGGACCCTTTAGCCTTTGCAGTAATACCTTAAGGTGTCATGAGGCGACTGTCATCTATTTCTTATATATTAGAAAAGAGTGTTTTAAACTTCTTACATGATTCTGGTAGGCAGCCAGGCGCAGGAACTCCTGGTCCTTAGGGGGACACTCAAACATCAAGTGTCAGATTGAGCCAAATGTCTCTGAGGCTTTGTGATTTCCTATGACTAATTTCATACCAATGGGAGAGGAGAGGGATCAATACAGCCCTAACACAGCATGCTTGGCAGCAGAAATAAAGCTTCAGGAGACTCTCCCTACACAGCTTCTATTTTGGATTCCAGCAGGCTATTTAACAAAAGTCAGATGAGAGGTGTTAAAAACTTCTGCAGCTAGAAGCTGTTGAAGACAGCTTCTTGAAGGAAGACTCCAGGCAGCATGATTTGCAGCCTTCAGTGACGAAGATTAGATACTAAGCTACTAATTAATAATGCCTGTCTTTTAAACAAGTCCTGCCCAACTGAGACAGCTTCTCTTTCAATATCATCCTGTCTTGCTCCTTTTTCTCATTTTACTCTGGAGGCAAATTACTTGCAGTAAGTGGTTGGAAGCCACAGTTCCAGCCAGGATGAAATTCAACGCACTAAATAGACTGAAAAGGTAAGGGAATGTGTGAAGATGCATGGCTCAGGCCCCAGCTACTCAAAACAAGGACTATGAACCAGAAGTGTCAGCGGCGTCAGCACCACTAGCAGCTTGTTAGAAATAAAGGGTGTGGGCCCAACTCCCGAGCAGACTCTGCATTTTAACAGGATCACATAGTTCACCTGTACAGTCAAGTTTAACAAACACCATCTTAAGTAAAGTGAATTGGTCATCATAATCTCTAGGGAAATGTAAAAAACACAGTAGAACCTCCCCAGTTAACCACCTTCTTACATTGACCACCTCCTTAATTCGACCCAATTTTCATAGACTGGCCATGTACCATATCTACATATCAGCAGAGTAGGCCCAGTTCCATATGTTGACCAGTTTGTTACAGTCCCTTGAGTGGTCAATGTACAGAAGTTCTAATGTATTTATTCCCAAGTCTTATTCCAACCACAGGGATGGTGCCCAGGAATACAATTTTTTGGTTTTCCCAGGTGAATCTAAGGTATAGTCGAGCTTGAGAACCAATGTCTTGAGCTGCAAGGCAGCCCCCCAACTCCCAGGCCGTAGACTACTACCAATCCATGGCCTGGTAGGACCAGGGCCGAACAGTAGGGGGCGAGCAGCAGGCTAACAAGAAAAGCTGCTCCCATCTCCTACCACTGCCTGAGTGCCATCTCCTGTCATATCCACAGTGGCATTAGATTGTCATAGAAGTCTGAACCCCACTGTGAACTGCGCATGTGAGGGATCTAGGTTGCAGGCTCCTTATGAAAACCTAATACCCCCCACTTCCAGGGGGAAAACTGTCTTCCATAAAACTGATCCTGGTGCTAAAAAGGTTTGGGACTTACCTGAGAGGAAAGTAAACAGGGGTCAAAGAAACACACAATCAAGTGCCAAGAGAAGTTTAAAAGAGAGCCTGGCAGCAAAGGAGGGCAAAGGGATGACCTTATATGAGAAACAGCAGTCACCAAAATAACTGCTGTGCATTTAATCTAGGCAGCCCTTGCACCAGGGGCTCCAGAGACTAATTTTTTTTTTAAAAAACCCTCAAGGCCAACTACAGCCAGATAGTGACTTAAACAGTGTAAGAGGCAATAGAGCAAAGTGGTTGGCAAGACCACTTCTAAAGTCAGACCACCAGGGTTAACATTCCCAGCTAACAATGTTGCTTTGGGCATGATAATCCTCTAAGTTTTCATTTCCTCAATCGAAAAACAAGGATATGACCAGCACTGGCCTCAAGAGTGTTGCTGTATAATAGAAATGGGGAGAAATGGGTAAAGCTTTCAGTACAGACCAGGTGCAATGTAAGTGTTCAGTACACGTGTTAGTAGTAGTAACAATAATTGTTATTATTAGTATGACAAAGAATTATGTGCACCAGGACAGATAAGAATGAGTAAAAACAACCACGCAAGGAACTAACTCCAGCCAAGAGACATTAATCTCCAGTGTGGAATGACCTAAGGTAGTGAAAACATTGCCTTCTATCCCGTATGAAAAGATAATTGGCTGCGTTTATATGCTTGGCCCAGCATTGGATAAACTTGCTCACAACATACCTACCATATTGCTTTGAAATGTCTCAGATTTGCTAGTTATTTTCTAAAGAGGAAACAGAAATACCCAAATGAGACAGGACGGAACCGATCTGAGTTATCCAAATGTCAGAACTGCGTAGGCAGGGAACAGAACACTCTCAGCACCCTGGGAGGGTGGGTCAGCCGCGGGTATCTAAATCAGTGGTTCTCAACCCTCCTAATGCCGTGACCCTTTATTACAGTTCCTCATGTTGTGGTGACCCCCAACCATAACATTATTTTTGTTGCTACTTCATAAATATAATTTTGAATCGTAATGTAAATATCTGATATGCAGGATGTATTTAGGTGACCTCCGTGAAAGGGTCGTTCGACCCCCAAAGGGGTCATGACCCACAGGTTGAGAACTGCTGCTCTAACTTATTTTGACAGTGGTAAGGGCAGTTCAACTCTGGTGCTTCAGTTCAGAGGCTGCCCTTCTGTTTTCCTCCTCTCCCTCCATCCCAATAAATTCTAGATGTCACACATGTGCCTCTTCATTAGCTTTCTGGGATTTCCTACGATGAGGACAATCGCATGACACACACAATCTGACAAGGAATTGCAAGGCAAGGAGGAGGGGAAAGGGGTCTTTCCGTGACAGGCACGGCTAGAAGAGAGAAACACAGCAAAGACAGAAAAAAAGGCTCCGCCAACAGGTTCTTGAAAATGAAAGTGAGTTTGGAGCTTCACTAATTCTCCCACTGAGTGGCAACCTCCGCATGCTGGGAGGGAAAAATATCTCCTTCAGCCTCCTCCCTCCAAACTCTTAATAAATTCAACTTCCTTCTACTTAAAATTTTTAAAAAATGCTCTCTGGGCAGAGTGAAGGATTAGCTCACATCAACCTCACTTCCTTTCTCCCACCCCCCATCTCCACCTTTTATTAGAATATAATGAACTTTCTGAAGACAGAGGGCCTCCAAACTCCCTTTTTAGGCCAAAACACAAAACAAATATAAGCTCCAAGAAATAAGCCACGCCTTTCATCTTAAGCTAATTATTTTTAAAAACAATGCTACTTAGAAACCAGAAAAGGATGTGTTGTCAGGATCCCCTGCTTTAGAAAGGTGGCAGGGTAAGGTGGGTGCTGAGAACATGACTTCACATATAATGAACATGATAAGAATAAGTTTCCCTAAAAATAACATCAGAAGAGGTACTTAGAGAATAATAAATCGAGAGTTCTATTAAAACTTGGGATGTGGAGCATTAATGCAAACAAAATTACCCATTCCTTAAAAGGGAAAGGAAAAAGTCCCCAAAGAGGTAGAGATTATGCAGGAATGGAAAGCATAATGGGGTAAAGGGCCATCTAAACAGCAAAATCCTGAAAAAAGTAAGAAGGGGACATCCATCTCAGGCACTCAGACAAAGCAAAAAAAAAAAAAAAAAAAAAAGCCTGAATCTTTCGCGAATTCTTACTTTTGAAAAAGTTTCCACTGAACTATGTATCTGATGTATAAACATATCATTAGTGAGGGGTACCTCACCATCAGCCATGTATACAGTGAGAATTCTTCAGAATACCCCAGACTTGAAATTGTCCCAATTCAAAACAAATACCCTAGAGTAAGCAAGGCTTAAGTTCCCAGCTCAGAACTAGACAGAAGTGGGAAATAGTCCTTGAAACGGGTGAAACAGCCCTTTCCAGGAATAACGAACCCCACAGCTTTACCAAATAAGGCAAGTGAAAGCTAAAAGCCAAGGAGAAACAGGCTCAAGCTGTATCTTTCCTAAAACTAGCCAGCTGGATGATAGAAATGTGAGTATCCCAATTCCACTAGCCTGGATTGCACATGGGAAGAGAAAATGCTAAGAAACTACAAACGGAAGCACACTTTGCCAAGGAGGGGCCTGCAATGCACTCATCCCAGCCCCTGCAACAATCCTCAGGAAGTTCCAAACCCACTGAGCTACTGAACATTCTCTTGTCAAACACATACACACAAAATGGAACAGGCATCCACGCTAGGATTCAAACACTAACTGTTTTTTTTTTTTTTTCAGTTTCTCATTGGTAGAGTTTTACAGCATAAAGTTCAGATATAACATTAGATATTATAAAGTTACACAATAAATTTTCATTATTCAAAATGAAAGTATTTATCAGACTGTTTCCTCCTCTCCCTCCACCCCAATAAATTCTGTTTAAACATTTATCTGTTATTTATTTATTTATTTATTTATTTTGATACCAACAAAAGTCCAAATCCAATTTCCTTTTTTAGCAAATCTCCCTTATAGGAGAAATGGCTTGATTTTTTAAAAATCATTTTCTCCTCCCATATGGCAAGAGTCTTTTATATGCTGAGAATTTAAATAAATATTGGCGAGAACAATGGCTAAAATAAAGGAAAGAAAATCTAGACAGATTCTTACTTAGATTTTGCCACCTAAATCTTCTGCAGGTTTTCAGATGTGACACAGCCCACGAAGTGTGGACACCTCACAGCAGAGGAAGCAGATTCCCTGAAGCACACACATAGCTGGGAGAGGGAGAACACATTCCATAAATATTTCTAGAAAGACTAGTATTGCTTTCACTTTTCCAGAGTCGTTTAGGTTTCTGAAAGCTATCCAGCCGGCAGAAAAACCTAACAGAAGTTAAAAAACTATGATAGCCCTTAAGGAGTGTCTTCAAAGGGTTAAGAGGCTCTGAAAAAATACATTGTCTAGGCCCACCACCTGTAGCTCAGCGGCTAGGGCACCAGCCACATACACTGGAGCTGGCAGGTTCAAATCCAGCCCGGGCCTGCCAAACATCAACAACTACAACCAAAAAATAGCCAGACGTTGTAGCAGGTGCCTGTAGTCCCAGCTACTTGGGAGGCTGAAACAAGAGAATCACTTAAGCTCAAGAGTTTGAAGTTGCTGTGAGCTGTGATGCGACATCACTCTATCCAAGGTAACATAGTGAGACTCTGTCTCAAAAAAAAAAAAAAAAAAAGAAAGAAAGAAAAATACATTGTCCAGTCAACTGCTAGTCCCTTCCAGTATGTGAGTCCTCTCTGTCCACTTCCTTTCCATGCAACATGGCCAGTCACTTGCCATCTTGGATCTTTGATTTCCTTTAAGTTTGGAGATAACACATATCTCAGCAGAACAGAGGAACACACGAGTCCACACCGAGCTACACATCCACAGCAGAGAAGGAGCTGAATGCATATACGTGCATATATGCATAGATGAATGCACATACAGAGGTCACCGTCCACTCTTCACAGCACACTAACAACGGGGTCACCTCACTCCTCCAGGGCACACTCAGGCTTGGGGAGGGGCTCTCATACATGCAACACGAACACAGCCTTTAGGCATTAAAATTAACCAGCCGTTCCTTTGGAACATGCCAATGTTTTTGGATTCAAAAGTTTATTTGCTAGGGGGAAAGGAAAATTGCCTACTTGATAAAAATAAGAGGTATCTCATCTCTGAGCTCAGAGCTTGATTTCTGATGCCAGTGTGACAACCTTGGCAAATACCCTTCTTGGTAATGCAACTGAGACCAGTATGGAAGCCGTACAGTACTCCAACCTCATACATAGCACCACGTAAGAAAAAACATCAGCACTGGGAAACGTGATGAAGATTTTAAAAGGCCTAACGACGCAGTCTTTGGTGACTATAACCTATGGTCTGTTTATTTCCATTTCCCTTTTAAAAAAAAGTATTTAAAAAAATCCTCACAAAATCTTTAAGACCCAAATAGACTATTTCTTTTAGGCAATAGCGGGGGGTGGGGGGGAACCTGTCTAAATTATTTTAAGTTTTTTTAACAGTTTTTGTGGACAAGATGACATTTCAAGTCCACAGGGACAACCGTCAGTCCCTGCAACAACTGAGAAGCCTCAGAATGACCTTGCAAAACTATTTCTTGGGCATAATTCCTACCTTATACTATTTAGTTAGAACCAGGGCAGAAAACAACACGGTTCCCCCATAGTCATTTTTGCATCCCAAATGGTTTGGTTATTTTTAGCACTTCATACAGTGGAGTCTGCACAAAGCAAAAATAGATGTTTGCTTCATACAAGACTTGTAATGGGGTAGGCGTTGCTTGTTTTCCCAGACTCATTTGATACTGAGTTGAGATGAGTCTTAATATAGATTACCACTAGCATCCCAAATTCACCTAAAAGAGGTTCATATAGAGGATGGGAAGCAACCTAAAATTAATGTAAAAGCAACCAACATACTGGTCTGAGAACATCAAAGCAGGCTTTCCTCGGAGTTTTTAACCCTACACCAGGGAACAAAGCTCATGACAGAGATGAGCGTAGCATCACAGATGGGTTTTGTCCACACAGATAGGAATCTTCTTTCCTCTTGGATGAGAATCCCACAGAACTCTCTATAGCAAACACAGTGCTGCGTATGACATTCCTCCTCTACCCTGCCAATGCTGCCTCAGCAAAAACACTCTCAAGGTGGCTGGGCTGTCAGGACGGATTTCGGTCCCTTCAAAATGATTCTCAGGGGAGTTACTTAGAAATTTCACCAGTACCTGAAATGGGCACTAGTTTAAGCTTCTGCAATGTCTGAGCTTAATATGTAGAGATATAGGGATTGATTTGTACCCCCACGTCAAGGTATTCAAAGTCCCATTTGGTTATGGGGTCCACAGGTACAGAGTTTAATTAATAGTGCTGGTACCTAACAGTATTTACAGAAAAAATGAATATCTGCTGGTCCAAGGTGGAAACTTTCATTTCTCTTGCCTGATGTTTCCCTTGGTAGAAGAATCTGCCCAACAGCTACACACCCACTCCCAGTACCAACCCTTCAACCACCACTGGCCCCATCCAGCAATAGGCAGTGTGGGAGAAGTGACATGCTCAGTTCCGCCCACGAGGCCTCCCCACAAACAGGGTCTTCTGTTCTGACCAGCTCGGCAATAGAAACTCTGTCTTCACAAGAGTTTGGGGGACAAGGACAGTTGTGAGAGACTATGAACAACCTCTGGGACAGCACAGCAAACGCCGCATCCCTGACACGCTTTACAGTGAGCTGCAGAACGCAGGCACAGCAATGTCTGCCCTGCTCAGCTGTCATCTCCGTGAACACGTCACCTCCACAAACACGTTTCTCCCAGCAGGGATATTAGGAGATTAGATGACGAGGCTAATTTGAACAACTGGCTTGGCAGGTCTCACAAAACATAACGGGGGTGGGGGGGTATTTGCAGAGTTCTCCTGTCTCCCCTTTGGACGGCTGGATGAGTGAATCTGAAAAATACTTTGCCTGAACCATAAACCAGACAATTCCTTATATAACCTAACTTAACCTTCCTCCTTACCTCTAAATGCTTAATAATATTAATATCTTCTATCAGGAGCACTTGAAACATGTCATTTGGCTAAAAAAAAAATTTTAAGGCTTGATATAACATTTAAAATGCAGTTATATCTTACAGTCCACCCCAGATAAAATATGCCTGGAATCTGCAGGAGATAGGGGTGTGCTTTAAAAAAAAGCAATGAAGGAGACCAACATCAAAAAGTCTCTGTCCAACCTAGCCTCACATGGCACCAGAAAGAACCCATCACAACACCTGAGAATGCCAACTTTCAATTAAAGTTCTTTAAAACAAAACCCCTGGCCCAACACACTGTCTAATAGGAACTTACCTACAGAAAGGAACTTTTATCAGTAATACTTTCTGTTTCAAAAAGAGAAACCACCTAGATAGGCGCACTCAACTGATAACTAAGATTTCCTTTCTCTCAGTACACCTAAGCCAGCAACCAGCAATTTCAGAACCATTTAATCTGAAAGGGGGAAAATCAATTTCCATGAAGATAATTCTTAGTCAAGTTAAAGCATCTATATGATGCTTCCTCTAATCTATTAAACTTTTAAGCTGTATAATATGTATTACACATCTACACATACTAAGCCACTTAGTACATATCACAAGTATTTAGAAACATTTATTGATATTAAGGTATTATGACCATAAATATATAATCAATATTTACAGGGGTCAACAAATGCTCATTTGTATTACTGTAATTATGTGCTTACAATGTTCTAGGTGCTATGTATGCATTAATATCTCAGTTCATCATCAGATGAACACACCGTTTAGAAGAAAAAACTGCAGCTGGAAGAGGCTAAGTAATCTTTCATCACACAGCTGATGAGTAAAGTAAACCCAGGTAATCAGACCCTGAGCCTACCACATAACGTCACTGCCCTTTGTATCAGAACACTGATACAGCAGCCACGAAGTAGCTCATATGACTGATTGGGTGGAACAAAATATAACATTTTGACAAGTCAAAGACGGCTATATCACATGGGTCAATTGCATTTTTGTTCTAGTCATAATTGTAGAAGCTTCAAAAAAACAAAAGATGGGGCAGCTCCTGTGGCTCAGCAAGTAGGGCGCCGGCCCCATATACCGAAGGTGGCGGGTTCAAGCCCAGCCTCGGCTGAACTACAAAAACAAAAAAAATAGCTGGGCGCTGTGGCGGGTGCCTGTAGTCCCAGCTACTAGGGAGGCTGAGGCAAGAGAATCACTTAAGCCCAAGAGCTGGAGGTTGCTGTGAGCAGTGTGACGCCATGGCACTCTACCCAGGGCGATAAAGTGAGACTCTGTCTCTACAAAAAAAA